>JAQQSW010004327.1:0-14463 GCA_028646575.1 Pseudocheirus occidentalis
CTTCCATGTCAACAGGGGAATTCACACCTTTTCACCAATGGACAGAGTTCTATACTTAGCCCTAAGTTACTAGGATCTACTTAACCCTAAGTATCTGATCTACTTAGCCCCAAGTATCTGATCTACTTAGCCCTAAGTATCCAACGAATTGATTACCATTACAGCTATACATAGGAGGAAATATGATGCAGTGGAGTCAGATGATCTGTGTTCAAAGCCTGATTCTGACACTTATTCTCTTTATTGCCTTGGGTAAATCACTTAAATTCTCTGGGTCTCAGTTCCCTCATCTGTATAGTGAGAGTGTTGGCCTTTGTGACCTCTAAGATTTATTCTAGCTCCAGATCTATGATCCTTTCTCAACCTTTCTAAAAGGATGGGATGGAATCAATTTTTCAATGTTGCTGTTGTATTACTTGTTCTAGGTACAGGGCTAACATAAGGTGGTCCTGACTTGCGATCAAGATCAGCCCAATTGATCCCCTCCTTGTACCAAGAAATGCAGCCCATTTTGCCCTCCCTCTGGGTTCTTCTTTCTTTGCAGTGTTGTGGGGTGTTTTCACGTGATCTGAATTCCAGTTTGTAACATCATCACTGGGGAAAGACCTATGTGAAGGTAGGCCATTGTAATTATCTATGATTTCCTTCCATGCTACCTGCTTCTATTACTGATGGGCCTTCTTGGTTCACCTGGTTAAGCAATTTCAGTTTCCTTTATCCGTTCTCTACTTATTGAAACAACAATTTCATGATTTTAACATCAATGTAGAACATCATTATTAATAATTACCTGATTAGATGAAGCTATTTTAGGACATTAATTTGGGAATAAAAAGGCTTGATCCTGTCGAAATTTCTCTCCTTTTGTGGGGAAAACTGCTTGATAGAACATAGGAACACACGCACTGTCTCACATTGCTAGCTCTAAGGATGATGGGAGGCATTATAAATACAGCTTGTCCCCACAGTTGCTGAATAAGTACTCTTCTTGCTAAAGGAGGATTAGAACTGTAGTGTAAAATTCACAGGGTCACAAATAAGCAGACTAATGTTCAAAGATTTGGGTTGGGGACAAAAAAGGTAGAATGATTGAGCCTGGTTTACCACAACCAGGAGCCCTCTGCCCGTTAATGCTTGGGAAATTAAGAGTGGAGAGGGAAAAAAAGCAAGGGAAAATGGAGGGAATGGAGTGGCAGAGAAGTCAATTCTAGGAGGCAACAATGATGGTCAAGTTCAGTGGCTGGTGTTGGTCCAAACCGTTAAAGTTCAAGGCACATGTCTCTTCATTCTGTGAATAACTAGTCAGGTGTTTGGGGGATGATAGTGCAGTGGAATGATGGTGGGTGTAAGTGGGAATGAACTGGACCAGAATTGAACTGATGGAGGAGAATGAGCAATATTACCTTGGAGAAATTACAGAGTGCCTTTGATGACTCTTAAGACATTTTTTTTACCTTTTAAAAATACATTTTTATTGATATATTTTGTTTTTGATGTAGAGGCTAGAGAGCTGTCCTCGGAGACAAGATTCAAGTCCTGGATCTCTACGTCACCCATGTTGGAGGAACAGAGCTACTCACAGGTCCCACCCCACTCTGATCAACCAGGAAGCTTTGATCTGCTCCATTTTTTGACCTGGGCCAGCTTACCCCTTCCTAGTCAACTTGGTATCTTCTTGTTCCTGGGGGCTCACCATAGGAGGGCTGAACTGAGCATGGACACAGGCTCGACTTGACTTACCATTGCTCAGAATACCAAGCTCTGAGGTAGCAGGGCTTACAGGCAACTGTCACCCTGCTCATCAATACCAAAATACTCTTCAGGTGTTGATCTGTTCTGTGAGTCATGGAAAATCACAGTCTCTGAAGACTGAGTTGGGGATGAGCCAAAGGGAGAGTTAGGCAGGAGAAGAGATGTCCTCAGAGAAATGAAAGGTCAGAAGAACATGAGCAAGTCACATAGAGGGAATGGGAGAGACCTACCTGAATGCACCTTGTGTGCCTTCGCTGGGGACGGATGCCAGTGACCACCATGGGGTGGGAGTGATATCTACCAATGTCAAGGTAGTGAGTGGAAAGCTGTAAGGGAGGTCAGAGGTCAGTATGTCCAACCACCTTATTTTACAGATAAGGCACTGAGACCATGAAAGGTTAAGTGATTTGCCCTCAAAATGAATGTCTGTAGCAGGATTTGAACTTAGGTCTTTGATGATGCCAAGCTCAGTGCTCTAAATACTAAATCATGCTGCCTTATCATTACCAGTTAGTTAATTAATACAATTTTATTAAATGCTTATTATGCTGATCTGTGACACTGTGTTAATGCTGGCCATGCAATGTAAGGGAAAAGGCCGTCTTTGCTTTTGAGGAGTTCACGATATTAACAAAATTCGATTTTTTTAAAAGTAGGGATTGAATATTTTGTCAGTTGAATTCATGTTTTCCCAATGACTTATGCCTTCATTTTGAAGATGCTTTATGCTCATTTTGGATCAACTGCCAGTTAGGGTCAATTCCTAATGTTTACCTTTGCACTTTAGTTGTCCGACAATGTCTCCTCAACCCTGGGATGCAAAATGTTTGACTTAAATTAACATGTCAGATCCCAAAGCTGTTTGCTACTTACACAGTGTAAGACTTTCTCTTTGCTTTTGTATCTGTATCTCTAGCACTTAGCAGAGTTCCTGACACAAAGAATCTAATAAATGGTTTTTTATCCATCCACTCATGCTTTCCTATTTCTTTTGCTTTACACGCACATTTCCCATGTGTGCCGATCCTTGGTCTCAGTGCAGAGTGAACAACAGTCATCTTCTCTGGTTCCTCAACAAGGACTTTACCCATTTTCCATTATTTTTTAAAATGTGAAGATGAACAGATGATTGTGGCTACTACTTGGAAAATGTAGCTTCAGAATTAGCCCCCTTGGAGTCTTTGGAAAACTCAGTTATGGTTAATAAACTTATCATGATATGGCCTATAGGTTTACAAATTTCCTGTCCAGCATCCTTTGACATGCTTTGATAAAATGCTTTCTGGAAGACAGAGATTTATTGGTTGGGCCTGCTGTCCCTTTCTTATCAGAACAGTTGCTGAGATGGAGCTTGCTGTTCAGTACTCTGTGGCCTGACCAATCACAACTGCTTTTTATTGTGGAAGTCTCCTGGTAAAAAAACAATTCACAGTGAACTTTGAGTAGCTTGACATTTCCCCTGCTTTTGCTACCATGTGCCCTGCCATCCTCAACACAGATGACCCAACTGAACCCCAGCTTGCACCTTTCACTGTTCTACAATTCACAGCGGTGCTGAGGTCTTGTTTCTTTGCTGTTTTTGGGCTGGAGTCAAAAGGCTGGGGTGGGAGCTTAATTTTTTTCTTTTTTCTTCCTTCATGTACTCTGAATCCCAGCCAAATTGGTCTAAGTGAGGAACTTCAGCACATGTTATGTCATCTCCTTTCTCTGTGCCTTTGCACAGGCTGTTCCCCATGCTTCTAGGATAAAATGTAAACTCCTTTGGTACTCAAAGCCCTTCACAGCTTAATTGCAGCCCATTTTTTCAGACTGATTTTACATTACTCCCCCTCATGAACTCTATATACCAGCCAAATGTCTCTACTTGTTCTCTGTAACCTTCCACTACTGCGCTTTTGCACAGTTTTTCTCTCATGCCTGACATGATCTTCCTTCACCTCTACCTTTTGGAAACCAGATGTCCCTCAAAAGTTCAACTCCGGTCTTCTATAAGAAACTTTCCCTGATTCCTCTAGAACAGTGGCTCTCAACCTTCCTAACGCTGTGACCCTTTAATACTCGTGTGTGGGCATGTCTGCATGTGGGCAGACCTAAGTTCAGTTCCTAAGACCATTGGAAATATGTGTTTTCTGTGACCCTTGTGAAAGGGCCATTTGACCCCCAAAGGGGTCGTGACCCATAGGTTGAGAACCACCGCTCTAGAAGTTATAGCTTCCTCTCATCTGCAAATGGCTTTGTACTCACATTATATATTACATATATATGTGTGTGTATATATATATGATATATATGTATGTATATATAAAATTTTTCTGTATACATGCTGTTTTCCCCTAGGAGACTGTAATCTTCTTAAGATAGGAAAGGTTTTGTACTTCTTTGTACCCCTAGAATCTAGTAGAGACATAGTAGTCATTCAGCAAATGCTTGTTGAATTGACTTGAACTCTGTGGAAGGCATAGAATCCTATTCTTGAGAACTAACAAAGGAAATACATTTTTAACCTACTTTAGCCGCCTTGAGCTTCAGCTGACCCTGCTCACAGCAGAGTTACCAAAGATTAGGCGATCGTTTGGTTCGGTGCTGAAGGTGGACTTCTTCCTCACCTGTGTTCTGATTTATTTTCAGTAATAAGCCTGTTGACGCAGTTACTACAATGTGTACGTTCCCCAGTTGTAGGATGGGATGGTCCCTCCAGTATATATCTTTGGGGGTCCCCAGAAAGTCATGCTTTCTGGAGCAGTCAGGTTCCACTAAATTTGGCAGTTGTCTAGAGACACTTGTATAGACAATCCCTGCTGAAAGGTTCTGGAGGGTCTGGCCAACCACGATGCAGTAAATGTTTCTAATTAAGCTCATCTCTCTTTGCTCTCTAGGATGTCGCAGCTCCTTCTCCCATCTGGCGGTACCCAAATTCTCCATAGACTGGGAGACTCACAAAGTACAACCTTGTTTGGAAAGTAAAGTGAGCTTCAGAGAGGGAAAGGGGAAGGCAGAGAGGGTCACTGAACACGCTCTCCCTCAGAGGGGATGAGTGGTGGAGGAAGGGAATTCCAACCTGATTGGGACGTATAAACTGCGTGATTTCTGATTGCAATGGCTCTTCCTCTTGGAGAAAGTTCATGGAGGTAAGGCGTAGATAAATAACTGATGTAGTGGAAAGAGGGCCGGTTTCAGTATCAGAGGATCTGGGTTCAAATCCAGCCTCTAGTACTTACTGCCTGTGTGACTTTGGTTGGTCACTTAACCTGCCTGGGTATCAGTCTCATCACCTGAAAAGCATGAGGCTTGGATGCTTAGGTCTTTTAGACACTCTGTTTGGCTTTCTGTGTTTGGTTTTGGGTACATTGTAAGCCAAATTAATTATATTTATGGGATTTAGTCTAAGTAGTAAGCTCCTTAAGGGCATGGCTTGCTTAGTTTTTCTCTTCATATTCCCTGCACTTACCACAGGGCCTCGCACTTGCTGAATTGCATAAAAGCATATATTCATGCTCCTTCTATACTTACAGATGACAACTCCGTCTCTACCCCCTACCAGGAACCCAAGCTCCCACTCTGGTGACCCTAGCTTCTGAAATGTGAAAATTCACTGGATCTTGCCTGGTTTCCGGTCCCTCCCCCTCATCCTCTTTCTGGCCATTCTATACCATACCATGCGCCCTTCCCCCTTCTCCTCTCCATCCTGCTCCCCTTTCCTACCAGAGTTCTGATGGCTTTAGACGTCCTTCTCAACTCGCTATCTATGAACAGTGATCAAATGAACACTGCCTCTCCTGGAAAGGACACGGTGATGATTTTTCCTGTTATTCCAGTGATCTTTTCTTCCAGTTTTCCCTGTCTAAAACACACCATGCTGGCCATATGGCTATGTCATATCTATATCTAGATCTGTCTGTCTAGATTGTAATGGCGACACGTAGACATACATAGTTATGTGTAGACATAGATCAACATACAGATATGTATGAGACATCTATGTAAAATATATATCTATATAAATGAATATCTATCTATCCATCTATGTATATCTATAGCGTTTCTCTTTTAGAGTGTAAGCTCTTTGAGGGCAGGGATTATCTTACTTTTTATATTTGTATCTCCAGTGTTTAACAAAGTACCTAGTACACAATAAACACAATAAGCTCTGTCCATTCATTCATGAATATTCATTTATTTATTTAACTTACGCATACCTTCTTATGGCATGTAATACTAATTCATATTTTCCTGGAAATCCTCCACAGAGGATCCATATAAGGCACTGGACTGGGTGGGTATGCTGTCGAGAAGACCCCTTTTCAGGAAGAGGTTGGACTCTCTGGCTATCCAGATATAGTTATCAGACATCTGGCTAATGTGTGGTGAGACTTTCATTGTGCTCTTTAGAAACTCTTTGGATATCAATGAAACACATGGCCACCTATTTGTGATTCCTTCCTCTTCTTGTAGGACTGAGCCACGCTCATCTCTAGTCATACATGTTCTTGATGGTATCTTTTAGGCCATACCTATAATGCAAGCGTTCATGGTCAATAACTGACCTCCCTCGTCTGCCAGCCATCTCTCCACTATTTGGTGACATACAGCTCTGCTTACATTTGAGCTTATGGTGTTCTGTGGACCACACCTACATAGGATTATGGGTGAATTCTGGTATTAAAAAAGAGAATGGGATTTTATTTTTTTTATTAGAATAGCCCAACAGTACTGACTCCTTGTGCAGCCTTCTCATCCCCTCCTCTTACTCAGTCTCCTGAGTTTTTCTCATCCATGTGTTGTCCAAGAAGTATCTTGTGACAGCCCAGTTCATTGGGCTACCCATCCGATGCCACACCTCCATAAAGGTCAGATACCTCCTTCATTCATTTGATTTTTTTCCCACATGGATTGTGAGACTCATCCTTTTCCAGTGACCATGTATCTCATAAAGGAGTCATGATTCTGAGGCTCTTAACAATCAAACAATGCCACCTACATCCAGGAGTAACTGAGAACATCACCCTCTACAAGGAGGGCATGGGATTGTCAGAGGGTATTTGAGGAACCTCCTTTCTGACACTTAGGGAGTATATTTCTCCTTGTTTATGTCTCACCTGGCTTTCAGGACTCCTTGGGGCATCAAGGTTATTTCTGGGGTCAGATTGATTGAGGAGGGTTGCAGAGCCCAGAGCCTGAGCACAGTCAGGATGAGAGCAGGAGACCAGCTATCATACAAGTACTCTTGGGCAGAAATGGGGCTGCTCAGCCTGCAGCCCACGAGACGATGGCCTCATGACAGCTCTCTTTAGTGGTCTGGAGATGCCTTTGCAAGGCCCATACTTGGCTTGGCCCGGGACAGCAGAACCTGGAGCCAAAGGTGTAAGGAAGTGGCAAACAAGTTGGTTTTGTCTTTATGGAAGGAAAACCTGTGGCCTGGAGTGGAATGGTGGCTTTGGGAGGCAGTGGGTTCTTTTAGAGAGATCTCTAAGGAGAGGCTGAATGACCCCTGGTCAGGAGCCTTGTAGAGGATTCTCACTGAGTGATAAGCTGAGTAGATGACCTCTGAGAGTCCTTGCAGTTTGGAGACTCTGATTGCTCTTCCAGCTTTGATAATCTGGGAACCTAGGGAGACAATGAAGACAATGGTTGTCTACTTCCCAGCTATACCCAGAGATGCCCCTGTTCTTCTCTATCTCACCCCTCAGGCTGGGAACTGCCAATAGAAAAGAGCTTGTCTGTATGTGGTCAGTCAGTTAATAAAGTTATTTATTACCTACTCTGTGCCAAGCACTGTGCTAAGTGTTAGTGAATACCCCCCCACATCCCCCACCCCCTCCGATTTATTTACCTTCTCTGTGGGCAGGGGCTGTTTCCAGAGAGCTTTTGTTCACACTTCAGCAGACTTTAGACTAAGCAGACTAATAACCTCTTTCAACAGCTTGTCAGGCCCTGCCTGTGGTGGGAGAGCATGGGGGCCTTCTTTGCAAACAGCAGCACTGAACTGCCTTTCACAGACTGGTTTATTGTTCCAAGATGCCTGGGGAGCTGAGTGGTGATGACCACATGCTGGTACAACCAGGGCCATCTTGCAGAGTTCCCCATGGGATGCTGCAAGAGAAAACCAAGGGGCCAAGGGGGTCAGTGGACTCTGCTGAGTGATGGCATCTGACTGAGGAAGGAAAACACAGCCTTGGCCAAACTAGGAATTCCCAGTGAAGGCTAATTGGAGCCAAGGTTAGGTTTTATGAAGTCCTTCACTTGGCTTTTGGCTAAGCTCAAAGCTAAGGTGTTTGAACTCAGTGGGGGTGGGGTTGTATCAAGACCATTCCAGACTGTAGACATCACTGAAGCACGTCTTTAAGTGAGAATCAATATAGGTTTTGTACAACTAGTCGGAGTGAACCCACAATGTTTCCTAGATGTTTCTTAGATTAGAGAGGCAGCAGCATGTAGTGAACGGAGGTCTGGCTGTGGAGTCAGGAAGGCCCAATTCACATCCAGTGTCTGCCACTTGCTAGCTGTGTGTGAGACCCTGGGCAAGGCACTCAGCCTCTTTGTGGCTCAGACACCTCCCTAAGATAAACTGGGGATAAGACTAGCACCTACCACCCATGGTTGTGAGGCTCAGATGAGAAAAGGTTTGTAAAGCATTTGTCATGGTGCCTGGCACATAGTAGGTGATTAACAAAGGCTTGCTTCCTTTCTCCCTCCCCTCTTTCCCTCTATATCTCCTTCCTTCCTTCCTTCCTTCCTTCCTTCCTTCCTTCCTTCCTTCCTTCCTTCCTTTCTTCCTCCCTTCCTCCCTTCCTTCCTTCCTTCCTTCCTTCCTTCCTTCCTTCTTTCCTTCCTTCCTTCCTTCCTTCCTCACAGGACTAAGCTACATAAAGTCTATGTTGAGCCAAAATTTGAAATAGTTTTAGAAAGAAATTGATTAGGTCATCTGGTAGAAAATAGTGAGCCAGAAAAGGAACGGCTTTCTCTGCCCTGGCTCTGGAAGCCTTACCTTCCTTTACATGTAAAATGGAGACAAGGGTATCTGTGTAATAACCACACACACACAGTAAAGCAATCTTGCTGAGAGGACAACTTGACCAAAACATAAGCTTGGGTGAATCATCATGAGTCCTGGGTTTGGGGTGTAAACCAAAACAAGAATGATTTTGGTGGATCTAGGACCTGGTGGAGCCCAAGATACCTTGTAGCCATCTCCAGCATTCCTAAAGAGCTGGGTCACATTCTGGGGATGGACACTCTTTAATCACATAAGGTTGAATTTAAGTACAATGCTTTCCCCCAAACAATATAATAAGTAATTCCCCCGCATTGTTATCTAGTTGGTTAAGGGAGGGCCCCGTCTTCATATATTCCCATCTCTTAGATGCAGAAGGGAAATGAACTTCCCTGCATCTGTTGTCATATGAATCCATCTAATCAGATTAAAGATCGGGAGCAGGTCTTGTCAGGGATGTACACATAGATGATAAGGTTGATGCACATATTGCTAGAGCTAGCGTTGGGGATGTTCTGAAGGAAGGTCTGAGAGAGAAGAGATGTTAGACTGACTACCAGACTGGAGGTCTACAGAACTGTTGTGCTGACCTCATTATTGTATCCCTGCGAAACCTGGACAGTCCACCAGAGCCATGCCGAGAAACTGAATCGCTTCCATTTGAATTGTCTTAGGAAGATTCTGAAGATCCGCTGGCAGGAGAAGGTACCAGACTCTGAGATCTTTTCTTGAGCTAACCTGCCAAACGTTTAAAATCTACTGCAGAGAGCACAACTCTGATGGGCTGGCAATGTTGTTCAATTGCCAAACATACATTTGCTTGAAAGACTGATTGAGAACTTCACACAAGGCAAGTGCTCACACAGAGGTCAGAAGAAGCCATACAGGGACACTCTGAAGGTCTTTCTGAAGAACCCTGGAACTGATTGTGAGGCATGGGAGACACTGGCATAGGACTGCTCAGCATGGTGTACCCACATCAGAGAAGGCACTGTGCTCTATGAGCAAAACAGAATTGAAGCAGCTCAAAAGAAATGTGAGAAGAGCCCTCCCTACCCAAATGTTCATATGGACTATTTGTGCCCAAGAAGTGGCAGAGCCTTCCAAGCTGGTATTGGTCTGAGCAGCCAGTTGGACACACTATACATTGACCTCAATATAATGATGGCATGTTGGTAATTTTAAAGCATGAAGGGTGATACCCCAAACTTAGGTCAGCTATGGTGAGACTGGAGCAAGCTTCCCATGATTCCTATGATTCTGCAGTGCATATGTTGAGGGGACAAAACACTACAGCTGGTCCTGGGAGATCAAGTTTCAAGCACTGGCTCTGCCATGTACTGTGTGACTTTGGGCAAGTCACATGACCTGACAGGGCCTCAGTGTCTACATCTGTAAAGTGAAGGGACCCAACTATGTAGTCTTTCTA
Source organism: Pseudocheirus occidentalis (assembly GCA_028646575.1). Taxonomy (NCBI): domain Eukaryota; kingdom Metazoa; phylum Chordata; class Mammalia; order Diprotodontia; family Pseudocheiridae; genus Pseudocheirus; species Pseudocheirus occidentalis. The sequence continues at coordinate 10,173 of JAQQSW010004327.1, forward strand.
GTCTTTTCAGGTTTTAGTTTCAATTGTTATAACTGTCTTTTGTCTCCATATTCCCTTTTATTATAACTCCATTTTATGGGAGTACTTCCTCAGGTACTCAGGCAGAAAAGCTAGTTCATGTTTCAGACACTCTGGGGGCCAGAACCTGCTCAAAAGCACAGTTCATAAACCCCCACCAACGTGTTTCCATTTACCAAATAGCTAGAGGATATGTTAATACAAAACAAGGTATTTAACCAAAAAGAACAAGAAAAGTGCTCCCTGTGCATACATGGGGTGCATTTTCCTTTAGGTTATTATACCCCCGGCATATGAGGTCATAAATGAAGGAATTTCACATAGGAAGCATGTATGAGCAGATAAATATACATGAAGAGGAACATGCCAGTGAGACATGTGGCTAAGGTACATTGTGATGGAATGTTAGGAATTTGTGTGACTAAGGCAAATAGCGGAAGGCTTATCCATGTGGACATGTGACTGGGACACCTATTCAGTTAGGGCAATTAATATGTGATGAAATAGAGCTTTTGGTGTTCTTTGGCAGAATCAGCTGGCCACTTTTGGACATTGTCCACACTCATAGTTTTGTCTCTGTTAGATATTATGTCTGTCCTGGGGGTGATGTGCTGGTGAAGTTAGACACCAGCCTGTCCCCTGACCCCCTTAAAACTGAAACAAAACCCCCAAAACTTTAAATGAAAAAGGTGAAAGCCTAGCTCTCTATCTCCCTCCCTCCCCTGCCAATATCTACTCCATTCTTATCTTTTCCACATTCCTGCCATTATCACACATATTTACCGGCAGTAGAACCCTTGACATTTGCTTTACATTCTGAATAATACAAAACCTCCCTGTCTTTCTATAAACAAGGAGAGTTAAGGGAGAAAATACTTGGATTTCAAAAATTTTGATGTTGTCTATTTTGAATAACATCTGTTTGCATCTCCAATGGTATTACACAGGCCTTTATGCCCACCAGAGGCCAGAATCTTCTGGTCAGAGATGCTTCTGAGGCTGAATCCTGGCTAGCACGAAAGAGTCTTCTCTACCACTAGAAGGCCTGTCTGTTCTCTGACTCAGTGGTTCTTAACTCTTTTTGTATGATACTCTTTTTGTGACTTACCTTTGGGCAGTGTGATAAAGCCTATGTTCCCTTTATCAGAATAATATTTCTAAATGAATAAAATAAAATATATAGAATTACAAAGAAAACTATTATATTGTAATGCAGTTTTCAAAATGTAAGAAGAAAAAAGACCAGTTCCTAAATTCATCTACTCCAGAAATCTATCCCTATACCCCTAGTCATGGGTGTGCGCAACTTTTCATTGTAATCTGCATAACATTTTCTCCACTTCTTTAAATCTAGATTATCAACAAAATAATAAACCAAATCCTGATTTGCAGTTTTTGATAGTTTTGGAGGTGTAAATACTCACACTGAATATTTAACAACAGCTCTTGGAAGTCAGTTAGAGCTGGCTCCAGCACAGCCCTGCCTTGGGGCTCCATGAACTCTGAATGAGCACCTTTGTTCTAACTAGAGAAAAGCAGATGAAAAGTTATGGAATTAGGTAACTTCCATGAGTCTTCTTTGCTGAAGTTAGTGCTTTAATTCCCTTCTCCTTGAACTGGCAATACCTGGTTGAGATAATTGTTCCACATAGCCTCTTGGAATCTCCCCCTACCGTCTCTCACTATTAGTAGAGTTGAGACGCTCAAAGGAAAGCAGGCAACCTTTTGGAGGAAGATGGGGCGCCTGCAGCTGTCCACACTCATTAAATAGCCCCTCCCTCCTCAGTTTACTTGTTTGACAATGGTTGGGAATGGTTGTGGTGGTGATGGGAGAGTTGACCACTGGGTATACTTGGGATGAACTATGGAGTGATGGGGAGTGGAATAGAATAGGGTTGGAGGGAGGGAGAGAATGGAGGGAGGGACATCCTTATAAATGACAATAATAAATAATAATAACTAGGATTTAGAGTAGATAGGTGGTACAGTGGATAAAGTGCTAGTCTTGGAGTCAAGAAGACCTGAGTTCAAATCCAGCCTCACCCAATAACTGTGTGGGCACAGCTCTTATTTCCTCAACTGCAAAATAGGAATAATGATAACATCTACCTCAAAGACGGTTGTGAGGACACAATGAGACTATGTGTCTTTTACTTAAAGCAGTTAGATGGCAAAGTGGATCAATTGCTGGACGTGGAGTCTGGAAGACTCTTTGCCTCAGTTTCCTCATCTTTAAAAAGGGGTAATAATAGCACCTATCTCACAGGGTTGTTGTGAGAAACATATGAAATACCATGTAAGGTGCCAACAACCGAAAGCAAGGGCTGGACATATGTTCCTTTGAAAGAAGCAAAAGTCATTGTGGTAGAATGGGAAAAAAAGTGGATTTGGAGTCAGAAGACTTGGGTTTGAATCCTGCATCTGCCACTTATGTTCTGTGTGGCCTTGGGTAAGTCATTTTCCTTTCTAGGCCTCATTCACAAAAGAGTGGGATGGCCTCTAAGATCCTTTTCAGCTCCTACACAATGCTAACCCGAGGATTGACTTAATAAATTAATCTCAGAGCTTAAATTATATTTCGCTTGAAATTGGACCCATGTAAGGTAACAACATCTATGTATTTAGTGCTAGAAGGGACTGTATGACTTTTGTCCTGGTATCCCTAACATCTAGCCCAGTGCTTAGAAAGTAGAAGACGTTTCATAGATGTTCTTTGGAGGCATGGGATATACTTCCATGAGTCACACTACATACAAGGACTTATCTAAAACAGAGGGTGTTCACTCAGAACCTCAGGGGCTTGCTGGCTTGTCCAGTCCTGGATGAAAGCCAGGAGTCTTGCCAGTGCTCTATGCACCCTGGGTCCTTTGCAGACTCTGGCTGTCTCTCACCTTTGGCATCACACAAGGCACAGGAGGGGAAGGAGTGAATTTATGTTTGTGCTAAGAGACAAGCAAATGCCTGAAGTGCTTTCAGGCAGGTAAGGTTTGGGCAAATCCAAACTATTTTTCTGATTGCTCTTTTCTCTTCCCTTTCATTTTAAAAATCATGCACACTTTACAGGAAATGTGTTCCATATGCACCTGCTCCATTTGCCTTTAAGTAATGCAGATGTTGCTTGGCAAAAGCTGTTCAACATCCAAGAAAACTTAGCGTTCATCTTGTGGGCTTTCTGACAATGTCTTATTTGGCTAAGCGTGAATGAGTCCATTTCTCAGAAGGATCTTGACTTGGTTTCTTATCTGGTTCTGTTATGGGCACCACTGTACTTCCAGTTATCCAGGATTGAAACCTTGGTGTCATCTATGAGCCTCCCCTATTCTACCCAAGGTCCTTGCCTAGCCTATGCCCATTCAGTCTTGTTGGGTATACGCCCACGATCTACATCACCTTTATCCACTTCTCTATACTCAACCCCCATCATTGTTTGGATGCTCATCATCATTTACCTGGATTATTGCAATAGACTCCCAAATTGGAGCTGCTACTCTCTCCCACCTTCAGTCTATTCCAGGAATCAAAAAAATAGCCCACAATACTCTTTTTTTTTCCTCAATAATTCTTAATATTTACTGAAACTTGGCTAGTTGTAAACCCACTGCTCAAGAAACTGAATTGGCTTTTGTCTCATGACAACACCAAGAATGTTACACTCAGTTTGCAGACACCATATTTTAGGAAGGACATTGATTAAGTAGAGAGCATCCCAAGAAGGGAGTTTACACATGACCAAAAGACAGTCTTTTCCCCACCACAAAGGTCTTGCTTTACGCACCCCATGACAACTCTGTACATTCCTAAAAATGCAATCCGTCTGACCTGATTCTTTATACATTCCAGTAGAATTAGACTTTGCAGCAATACTGCAATGGACATATTCTTAATTTACTTTTCTATATGCTTCGGGATATCTCTTCAATAGCAGCTCAGATGATAGCATCAGTGATTAGAGTTTGCTTGGCATTAATTCTCTTTGAGTCTTCCTCTTGGTAATTTTTTGACAGAAGGCTTAGTTTTTTTTTAAATCTTAATTTATTTTCTTGGTTATATCATTCATTTCCACAAGGTTTTGAATTACAAATTTTCTCCCCTTTTTGTCCCTACCCCCCAGCCCAGAACATTGATCCCACTGTAAGACCCCTCCCACAATCTGTTCCCTTTTATGCCCTCCTCCAACACCCCTCTAGCTCTCTAGCAGGGCAGGGAGCTCCTCCCTGCCCCTGTCCCTGTATGTATTATTTCCCAGTTGCATTTAATTGTATAGCTTTAAATA
>JAQQSW010004328.1:0-14463 GCA_028646575.1 Pseudocheirus occidentalis
CCCTAAATATCAAACAAATTGATTACCATTACAGCAGATTCCAGTCGAAGTCTGGAAGTCTTATGTCTAAGCCTCTCCCCTGTATTCCAATATTGTATTTCCGATTGTCTGGGGCACAGCTCCACCCACCTATCTCATATATGCCTCAAAACTGACCTGTTCAAAACTGAACTCATCATCTTTTCCTCCAAATGAGTAGGTATAAAATCTTTAAAAGAAGAGAGACCTGGAACTCCTGTTTGAGCTATGGAGGAGTTGGGTCAGGTGCAACAGGAGGCCAAATCTGACGTCACTAGCCAGCTTCTAGATCTTCAATGGAAAATGGGTCTGGTGGCGAGCTCAGACAGCACAGATCTCTTAGGTCTCCTTATATTGCAGTGACATTAAAAGTGGCAGATCAGTCAGGCCAGATTACTAACAAGTCCTTTGAAATGACCATTCCACAATTTCAGTATTTCTTTAAGCAGTTCAAAGAAATGGCCGCTGTTATTGAAACTGTGTAATAACTGTTGTTGCCAATTCTATATAACCTTTGTAAGATAATGTGTGTCACTTGATGTAAATACAGTTGCATAATGATTAAATGCTTTGTTAAATGAAAAAAAAAAGAAGAGAGACCTGGAACCCAATTGGTCTGCAAATGGAAACACCTTCTTCAAGTTCCAATGTCATTTTTCCAATCATGAAATCTTAAAGAACAGTAGTAATGATTTACTTTTACATATTAAGATTTTTATCCTCAAAAGGCTTTTCCCAATTTACATAACCAGAGAAATAACCCAAGGTCCTCAACGCTATGTGTTCAACTTTGGCAAATCTTACCAAGCTCCCAGAAGTACAATCGTGATAGTGGGCTGTGCCTACTGTCTAAGGATCAACCTAGCTATGTGGAGATTGTGAATAGTTAGCAGGTTGACCATTTTGGTACAATGGAAATAGCACAGACTTTGGAATCAGAAGACCTGGGTTCAAATCTTACATTCAGCATGTTTTGCTTGTGTAATGTTAGTCACTTAACTTTCATGAGCCTCGGTGTCCCCAAGTATAAAATGAAAGAGTTGGAGTTGAAAAATCTTTCCCAACTCTAAAGTGTTGGTCTTATGATGAATTCTGTGAATTCTCTGGCAATGGGCACATCAGATACAGCATTTGAAAGTTCACAAAGCACTTTGAGAACAGATCCCATTAATGCTCCATACATTCCATTTGCATACAGTGGTTGTATGTCACCTCCCCTATTCGATGGGAAACTCCTTGGGGACAGGAACTATGCTTTTAACTTTCTGTGTATCCGTAGCAAATAGCACAGTGCCTGGAACATAGTAAGATTTTCATAAATGTATGATGACTGACTAACTCCCTGACAGAATGCTCTGATTGAGGAGGCAGAGAATGATTTCAGCTGGTCAAATTGGAGAAGTCTTCATGGGGGGTGGGTGGAGGTTTGCACATAAGCTAAGACTAGCAGGAAGAGGAAGCATGTGGAAGCTCAAGCAGCCACTACTTTTATCAGGAGCCTTCCCAGCTCAGCTCAGCTCAGCTCAGCCCAGCAAACAGAGCCTTCTACTTTGAAGATTACCTCCCACCTAGTCTGTGGATATCTTAAATGCACATACCTACTTGAACATTGTCTCTGCATGAGAATATGAGCTTCTTGAGAGCAAGACTTATTTTCTTTTCCCCTTCCTTCCTTCCTTCCTTCCTTCCTTCCTTCCTTCCTTCCTTCCTTTCTTCCTTCCTTCCTTCCTTCCTTTCTTCCTTCCTTCCTTCCTTCCTTCCTTCCTTCCTACCTTCCTTCCTTCCTTCCTTCCTTCCTTCCTTCCTACCTTCCTTCCCCAAGTCTAGTATAGTGCCTGTATGGCACATAGCAAATATTTAATAAATGTTTGTTAGCCCCATCTAACACTGGAAAAGGAAAAGAAACTGGCAAGGATGATTATGATGACGATGATGATGATGATGATGATGATGATGATGATGATGATGATGATGATGATGATGATGGCGACAATACCGGTGCACATGCTTAGAGAGCTTTAAGGTATATTTTTCCGTATATTTTTCTTTTGATTCTCTCAAGGAGAAACTCCTGTGTTTCTATTTGGCTGCTTCTCAGTAGCTCTGGAAACCAGGCAAGGAGGTAGCTTGAAACCTGCAGCTCCAATCTGCTTTGTGGATTAGGAATGGATTCCATTATCCATGGGAGCTCCATTTCACCTTCGCCTGGTTAAACAAGAATCAGGTTTTTGGTAGGAACTCTTTTTAAACTTGCCCCAGCCTGATGTCAGCCCCAAAGCCCCTGAAGGGCTTGGAATCCATTTGCCTCTCCTCGCTTGGGTTGAATCCTCTTTTTCTCACTGTGATCTGTTTGCTGACTACAGGAAACCCCTGCTGAGTTCATAGCTATGAATTCAACTATTCTATAGCACAAAGAGCTAAGCTGACTTCATAGGAGACTAATGTTTTGCCACTGGACCCTTCTGATAGGTACCTTGCACAATCCATAGGTTACTATGAATCCCTAACCTAATCACATCACCTAAGGGTGCAGTTGATCACAGTGGGATGAATGGTCTAGGGACTCATAGAGCAGGACCCTGAAACCATCAAGAACATGGAATTCCTAGAAAAGCCTCCAAATGGACATAATGTAACCTTAGAAGACAACAAGTGATACATTTGGGGTATTTACTACATTATTACTTATGTTCTTTGTACAGAAAATGTACTTATTCCTGTAACAGGAAACACGTTTTCCATGGCACGTGTGTTCATTACAGGTATAGGGCTGATTCTATGGATTTCCCTATTTATGGCCATACTCTGGGATGAATCACTCAATCATCCAGAACTTACCAAGCACCCACTTTGTACCATACTGTGCTGAGTGTCTGAAAAGCAAGACCAAAATGAAAGTCACTGGCTTCTAAGAAATCCCATGCCACAAATATTGAGGGGCTCCTGGATAAGCTCCATTTTCTAAGGAGTCCCCTGTAAGATATAAACCTATATAGTGTGGCATTGTTGGAAAAAGGCTGTGCCAGGAGTCCAGAGCCACATATAATAAGATCAGAGACCCACAGCTAAAAGAGACCTTTACAACTAGGAAACTGATACTCAGAGACATGAAAGCATTAATCAAGGGTCATATAGGTAATAAATAGCAGGGACAGTTGGAAATTAGACTAATTCAGGTCCTTTGACTGAAAAATCTCAAAATGATCAGGATGCATTACTTGTCTTTGGAATATTCACTTAAAAATATGTTTATTTTCAGTGAGCTATGGAGACAGATTATCAGCTCTTCAGGCCCTGACATGCCCCAGCATGAGATCCAAGATTACTGCTACATTTTTTTCTCCTTCTATTTTGAATCTGCCTCCTCCATGAACTCCACTGTGACCTGGCATGGAAACCTGTTTACTCCTTTATATCACCATGGACTATGAATGTCTTCCTTTGACAGAAGACATCTTTTCCTGGGAGTCTCATTAATTGGCCCCTAATCACCAGCAAATGGTGGCCTTAGTCACTCTCTGGGGATAGGGGATTAGACATGACAAATCCACAGGGTTAGTGGACTCCAGCCTCACAGATGGTTAGAAGCCCTTCTTCCTTTTTCCCTTCATGAGAATTCCCTTCATGCTTGGAAGGAGATGCTTTGGCCACTAGGCCAAGAGAGAGTTCTCTTGTTGCTCTCATTAATAAAGCACCATTCTACTATATCACCTTACTGGACTATGTATTCTAGCCAGTCCATCGACTGGCATTTATAAGTGTTTCATATGTGCCATGCACTGTGATAAGCACTGGGAATATAAAGAAAAGTAACAAACTGTGCATGCCCTCAAAGAGTTCACTAGCTTGTTATCTACAAACAAGATTCATATAGAATAAATTGGAGCCAGTTTCAGAGGGAAGATGATAAGATTAAGGAGGCCTGGGGAAGGCTTCTTTCTGAAGGTAGGACTTTGGCTGAGACTTGAAGGATGCCAGGGAAGCCAGAAGGTGGAGAGGGGGAGGGAGAGAATGCCAAGCCTAGGGAACAGTCAGTGACAACTCTTGGAATCAGGAGATGGAGATGCAGGGAATAGAAAGGAGGCCAGTGTGACTGGATCCTGGAATGTGTGAAGAGTATAAAAAGGTAGAAAAGTGCCAGCTTCTTCCAGGCTTTCAGAACCATTGGGACCATAAAGAGAAGTGAGGAGCTTTGACCTAAACACTGGAAGAGACTTTGGTGATTACATGGTTCAAGCTTCAAAAAGCAGTTAAGAGAATTGGCCATGTAGAAGACTTAGGTTCACACTTGGGGGATCACACACCAAATCCAGCATCTCTTCTACTGTGACACACTGCCTCTGGACAGGCACTTGTCACAACAGAAAAGACATTGGAAGAGCAGGTAAGGGAGCTGCCTTCTTGCCTTGCAGAACTAGTCATGTTCTCTTGGTCATCCATTTAAATCTTGCATAATATTAAATGTTTTAGGTAGATATAAATGCACACATGTGTAGACATATAATAAAGATGACAACATTAAGGCTAATGCTTAACAGCATTTAGTATGTTTCAGGTGCTATGCTAAGTGAAGTACAATTATTATCTCATTTTAGCCTTACAAGGAACTTGGGCATAGGTGCTATCATTATCCCCATTTCCCTGATGAGAAAACCAAGGCAGACAGAGCTCCTAAGTCTCTGAGCCTGGATTTGAACTCATCTTCCTGACCCCAGATCCAATATCTATCTACTGTGTCACCAGATACGCGTATTTTGCAGGCTTTTACAAATAAAACGGAAAAGGTTTACTCACTTAAAGGTAGGGAAAAAGGGCAGTGATAAGAAAGATCAGATTTCTTCCCCTATGTCTCAGAGGGCAGAAGCAGAGTTACAAAGAGACAGACTAAAGTTCTTATCAGGAAATGATCCTTATGAATAATTGAGCCATTTCCAGAGAATCAGTTTGCCTTGGGAGGTAGTAGGTTTCCCATAACTGGAGATGGTCAAGGAATAGCTTTCTGGCAAGGTTATATTACAAAGGGCATTACTCTTCATATATGGATTGAACTCCATAAACTCTCAGGCTATATCCACCACTAATTCTGTGATTTTGAGGTCCCTTCCAGCTTTCAGGACACTGATGATTGACTCATAGCTGTCATATTCCATAGGGTCATGCAATTTAGAGCCAGAAGGGACACTGGAATGATTTAGCCCAATTCCTGCATTTTACAAATAAGGAAACTGGGACCAAAAGAGGGTAAGTCACTTGTCCAAGGTCACACAGGAGTCCAGTGCTGAGCCGGGACTCAAACAGATTCCAAAAGCAGCATTCTTTTCACTATATGTCCCAATTTGTCTCTGACAAAAACAGAGAGTGAGAGTGAGTGAGTGAGAGAGAGAAACAAAGAGACAGAGAGAGACAGAGAGACAGAGACAGACAGACAGAGAGACAGAGACAGAGAGAGACAGAGAGACAGAGACAGAGAGAGAATATTGTATGATTTGCTTCAAAACTACAGGGTACTCCAGCCATCTGGAACGTTTCTCCCCAAAGTGACTAACCTTGGCTTAAACACTAACTATGCAATATCAGTACCAAACCTATGTACCCCCAAAGAGATCAAAGAAAGAGAAAACAGATACATATGTACAAAAAATATTTTAGAAGCTTTTTTATTGGGGGTGGGGAGGGATAGTAAAGAACTAGAAAAAAATTAGGGTATATCCATTAATTGAAGAATGACTGAATAAATTATGGTATGCTAATGTCATGAAATACACTGTGCTTTATGAAATGATGAATGGGATGGGTCCAGAGAAATATAAAAATACTTGTATGAACTGATACAGAGTGAAGTGAGAAGGATCAGGGAAATAATTTATACTGTATTTTTCTGGTTTTGCTTTGGAGGGGGAAGGTAGAGCAATCGGGTTAAGTGACTTGCCCAAGGTCACACAGCTAGTACATGTTAAGTGTCTGAGGCCGGATTTGAACTCAGGTCCTCCTGAGTCCAGGGCTGGTGCTCTATTCACTGCGCCACCTAGCCATCCACAATTTATACTGTAATAACAACACTGTATAACTGAACAATTTTGCAAGGCTTAATGATCCATACAGTAAACAAATACAATTCAAGAGGATTGATGAAATATTCTACCCCACTCCTGACAGAAAGTTAATAGACTCAAAATGCAGAATAAGAAACATGCGTTTGGATTGGGCCAATGTGGGAATTTGTTTTGCTCAACTACATATTCACTACAAGGGTTTTCCCCCCTCTCTAATAGAGGTTAATGGTTGGATGGAGAGGAAATAAATTATGTTAATTGAAAAAATGTAATAAAAATAATACTAAAGGGTGTCCAAGTAACATGTTTTGGGAGCAGAACTTTCCAAACTAAACATAATTCTACAAAGGTACATCCCCCCACATTCCAGTTCCAATATTAAACCAAAATAAAAAGTTGTTTGATTGCCCACCTTCCTACTTTCCTGGGGCAGCACAAACTGTTTTCCTTTGAAGAAGTAACTGTTGCAGGTCAGTCACTCTACCTCCTGGCTAACTTGCCAGAAAGCAAAGCTCCTCCTTTCTCTCTTATACATCTTCAGTGTCTCCCACACTGCTGGATGGTACCCATTGGAGGCAGTTGTAATGCCTTCCATCCACCGTTGGGATGCCTGGAATTCTTCCAGAAATTGTAGGGCCTTTCAGGGAGCATGTGTGTATGGATCATGATGTGACGTTCCCACGTTTGGAAGCCTCATGCATTCCACGTGGAGTTCCATTCTTCCCACTGGAGGTCTATGTACTTATGGAAAAGTAAACTCGAGGTTAATGAAGGGGATCTTCTATTGTTCTTTTCATTACTTTGTTGCATCAAACAACTTTGCTTTGAACTAAGTATCTTTTCTTGCTGAGCAGTAAAACATACTAGGGGAGACCCAGGAGCTATAGTTTAGAGAGGATTTCCAACCTACAAAATACCTTAAATCTGGGATACCTTTTTGGGGGCCCTTGAGTGATGGAACCCACACGAAACTAAAGAAACTGAGGTGGCTTTGATAGAAGTGGTGGCAGCAATGGATGCTTCTTCTAGATCTCTGGGCCCATAGAAGGTGTGGGGATCAAGTGGCTGTTCAGATGGGGATTGCAGGGATCTCTTTGTTGGCACTGAGGAACGATTCTTTTGCTTTACTCTGCTTGGATATGGGTTGCAGCTGTGAGTGGTGGTCCTGGGGTGAGGAGGAATGCTGGCGTGGCAGGGAGTGGAGAGGAAATCCTCCTCAGAATTCCAAGGTGAAAAAAGCACTTGGGACCACTCATGGCCCAGAGCATAGGCCAGGAAAGGAGTAAACACCTTTCCTTTTATCATACCACCTTGGAAGAACTGAAGATTTCCAGGTCCCTAGAAGTGTCTCTGAAAAGAGCCGCACAAAACCCCTGAAAGTAGGAACAGGGCACTCACTCCCACCCCGACTCCCATCTCCCAGTGGAAGCAGAGTCCTACCTTGACAAAGAGTTAGAAAAATCAAGTATTTGGTTGGGAAAATGAGCAAACACTATAAAAACTCAAACTATAGCATCTTATTTTGGTGACAAAGAAGATCAAAACATGCAACCAAAAGAAGGCAACAAAGTCAAAGCTCCTACATCAATAGCCTCCAAGAAAAAAATACGAATTGGTCTTGGGCCGTGGAAGAGCTCAAAAATGGTTTTGGAAATCAAGTAAGAGAAGTGGAGGAAAATCAGGATGATAAATGGTTGTGACATAAGAAAATCATGAAACACGAGTCAACAGCTTTCTAAAGGAGACCCCAAAAATACTGAAGAAAATAACACCTTAAAATAGACTACCACACAAAGCAAAAGAGGTCCAAAAAAGTCAATAAGCAGAATGACATAAAAAGCATAATTTGCTAAATGGAAAAGGAAGTTTAAAAGCTCACTGAAGAAAATAATTCCTTAAAAATTAGAATGAAGCAAATGGAAGCTAATGATTTTATGAGAAATCAAGAAATTATGAAACAGAGCCAAAATAATTTTTAAAAATAGAAGAAATGTGAAATATCTCATTTGCAAAACCACTAACCTGGAAAGTAGATACAGAAGAGATCATTTTAAAATTATTGGAGTACCTGAAAGTCATGAAATAAAGCCACAAAAATTAATTAATTAATTAATTTAAGAAATTGCACTTCCCTGGACTCAGCAAACTCCAGGTTCTACATATCTTATCCTCTTGTCCTCATTTTCCCTATTTCTTCATGGGAGCTAGATCCAGATGGCATGAGGGAGGAAGTTTCCCTTCTCCCTCAAGATGATAGAATGGCATTAGAATTGAAGTTCAGAGAAATTACTTTGTTCTCCAGCTCTGCTCATTATTAGCTAAGTAGATAGGCAGTACAGTAAATAGAGGCTCAAAAAGAACTGTGTTAAAATCATGGCTCAGGCACTAAACTACTTATCTGACTCTGGGAAAGTCATTAAATTTCTGCCTGCCTCAGTTTCCTCATTTGTAAAATGGGAATAATAATAGTGCCAAACCTCAAAGGGTTTTGTGAGAATAAATGAGATATCTGTAGAACACTTTGAAAACCTTAAATCACCATGTAAATTCTAGACCAGTGGTTCTCAACCTGTGGATTGTGACCCCTTTGGGGGTTGAACAACCCTTTCACAGTGGTCACCTAAGGCCATTGGAAAACACATATTTCCAATGGTCTTAAGAACCAAGACACTGCTCCTCTATCTGTCTCTAGGCGGATCTGCCCACATGCAGATACACCCACATATGAGTATTAAAGGGCCACGGCATTAGGAAGGCTGAAAACCACTGTTCTAGATGATGACGACAATGATGATGATGATGATGATGATGATGACAGTGACGATGATGATGATGATGATGATGATGATGATGATGATGTAAACTTGGGAAAGTCATTTAACTTCTCCAAACCTCAATTTTCTCATCCACAAAATGGGAAGATAGTGCAATGTAATAGAATACATTTTAGATTTGGATTCAGAAGATCTGGGTCTTAATAACAGCTGTACCACTTATTCTCTTGTGACTTTGGCCAGCCAGTGAACCTCTTTTAAGACCTTGGCTTCCTCATAGTAAATAATAATGCTGGCCTGAGTGATCCTTAGGGTCTCATGCTCTAAGGTCTAGTACCTCTGACCTACCTTGCCTACATTCCACCACCATTGTGAGTATAACATGAGATCATTAAAGCTGGTGAAAGTACTTGGGGGTTTCAAAAAGAACAAGAGATTTTGAATCAGAGAGCACAAGTTTAAATCATTACTCATTGCATATATGATATTGGACAAAGTCCTTAACCTCCCTAAATTTCAGTACCCTCATCAGTAAAAGGCAGGATTAAAGGGCATGATAACTAATGTCTCTGCCAGCTCTCAATGCTTTGACCCTGTGGGCTGCTAAGCGTGGTATCAAGAGAGGGGGTTCTTTAGCTTCTTAGAGCACTATTTCCACTTTCACCATGATTCCCAGGGACTTTGTAATGCTTTGTTCTTGTGCATAGTCCTCCAACCACCAACGACCTGCTCTGGGGAAGGAGCAACAGTTTGGAACTTATAGCTGTGGTTTCTTTGTCTGCAAAACCAGAGCCCTGGTATTTCATATCCTGTCTGGTCCCCTTTCAACGGCTAAGCCTGGAGCTCCTATTGCTTCCTACTGATTGATTCTTGATACTGAAAAGCATTTTTATGGATGATTCAAATCAATCATTTTTTAAAGGCTGCATTCATGGCAATTCAGGAATAAGATTAATCCTCCCTCATGTTCACCCCTTTCTATCTCACTGAAGGCATTCTCTGGCCTGGCTGCCCAAGGTGGGGCTGAGCTGCTTCAGCCTCCACACCAAGCTTCTGCCCCTTGTCCAGAGCTCCACTGTCCTGTTAGACAGTGACAGAGTTGGAAGGGACCTTAGCCCCTTTAGCTCTACTTCATGCCTGAATAAGTATCTCATCTGCAACATTCCTGGTTTGTGGTCACCCATCCTTTCCTTGAAGATCTCCAGTGAGGAAAACTCCTTTGCTGCCTCCAGAGAGGTGTTAGCTTCAGGCATCAAAGTGCACCTCAAGGTTTTCCATTTTGGGAAAGCTCTGAACTTTTTCCTGACCTAAATTCGCCTCCCAGTTTTCACCCATTACCCTTACTCCTTCCCTTTGCAGTTAAACTGAATGAGTAGAGACAGTGTGGTATAGTGGATAAAGCACAGAACTTGAAGTCAAGAAGACCTGAGTTCAAATCCCACCTTAGAAATTTCCTAATGACATGTTACTGTTTCCTTGACATGTCACATATCTCTATGGAAATCAGTTTCCACAACCATAAAAGGAATAGGTTGGAATCAATGGCCCAGAAAAGACACTATGGTCCTGTAAATCCAATCCCATATCCAGGTGACAGTCCTTCAAAGACTATTGTAAGATTAGCTCACCATTGCTGGGAAAGGATGCTGTCAGGGATGAATGCCTTATATCCCCCCTCTATGCTCTTTTCCTCCTGACCTTCCTGGCCTGGAATGTTCTTCCTTCCTTTGTCCCATCCTCTTCCCTCCCTCCTTTCTCGCTCCTTCATTTCTCCCTTTTCTTTCTCTTCCCCTCCCTTCCTTCTACCCTCCATCCTTCCTTTCTTTCCACTTATTCCCTTAGACCCTCTAGTTTCCTTCAAAACTCAGCTTACGCAAACCTCCTACATGGCAGTGTTTTCCACTTTCCCAAGTTTCTAGGGCCACCAACACAAATCAATCTTGCATTTATTTTGTATACTTTTTCTACTTGTATGTGTACATGTTGACTCCCCCCAAAGAACACAAATTCCTTGAGATCTGAGAATATTTCCTTTTTGTATTTGTATCCCTACTGACTGGTATGTATGACAGGTGCTTCATTACTGTTTATTAAATGATTAGTTCCTCCTAGCTTGGGGTGGGGGCCTGATTCTCTGGGATCATTTGATGCCTTGTCTTGTACTCTGCATTCATTGCCACTATAAACTCCCAGCCTTGACTCTGGCAGAGTTATGTCTATGATCTCATACTTCAGCTTGGACTACACATGGCTACCTGTACCTGCTGCTCCCTCACTAACCATTCCTCCACAACAAGGACCCTGCATTCTTGTCTCACATCGAAAACAAGCATAAGCCCCCAGCCCCAGCCCAGATTATCTGAGAACTACTGGCTCTTCCAAAGATGGATCAGAAGGTTATGAGCCCTTCAGAGGAGCTAATGCTCCTCAGCTGGTGCTCTGGGAAGCTAATAATGCTTCTCAGGAAGTGGATGAAAAGGTTGGAAAGTAGATGAAATCAGCTCCCCATTAACCTGCACCATGTCTAAGAGACAGAGGTGCAGAGGTGATGCATTCTAGGCATTCAAGTGGGAAATAGAGGGCCATGTGTGAGCATCAGCAAAGAGGCCAGTGTGGCTGTGCTTTGGAGTGGTCAATGGGCCGTAAGTGGTGGAACAGAGCTTGCTGTAAAGCTCTGCAAATGCCTATGAGATTGCAGCTGGGGTTTTCCATCAGATGTCAGGGGCATGATAGTGGGGTGTCTGCACTTCGGTAAGTGTCCAGATTGAAGGACTCTGCAGTCCTTTCCAGCTCAGAGATGCTACATTGTGGCCACATTTCTCTTCCTCACAGGCTTCAGTCATCTTCCCTGTAAAATGAAGAAGCTGGCCTTGATGGGGTCTAAGGCTTCTTCCAGCTCTAATGTTCTATGAGTCAGCGACCTTTTCTAGTCTGCAGCAAGGGTCTAAAATTTGGAGGACTCTCAAGCACTTCTGAGAATTTCACAGACCCTCTCCACATTCAGTGATGCTAAACGCTTCAACATGCCACTCTCTGTGCAGTAGTTGAAATCCTAACTGGCTCCTTCCCTTTGGGGCCAGTTATAGAACCCAAGGGACCAAGGCCCTGCAGGCCCATTGGGGGATCACTGTGACTCTCGAGTCCTAATTCTGTTTGTGCTTCTCCTTTCCTCAATGATTCTCAAAGACTGTGAGATGCCTTTGAAAAACACATTATGTACATCTCAATCAAATTCACATCCTGCTCTTTGCATTGCTTCCTCAGGTGGATGTATGCCTACAGTCCAAGCTAGAACTCCCTCCTTTCCTCCTGGAACTTACAGTTGGATTCAGTATGCTTGAGGTAAAGATGTGACCACCTTACTGACATGTTACTGTTTAGTCCAGAGGCTCAGGTGGTACTGTCGGTATAGTGCTGGAGTTAGAGTTACTTAGCTTATTTCATACTTAGTTTCCTCATCTGAAAGTGGGAACACAGTTGTTGTAAGAATCAAATTGGATAAAATATGTAAAATTCTTTGCAACCTTAAATTATTAGATATCATCATCCTAGTAGCACTGATTTTGTCCAGTTAGATCCAGTCATTGACCAGGTTGACAGCTGTGGTTATGCTGAAATTTCCCTGGGGACAATCAAGAGATGAGGAGATGGTCACACAATTCCAGGGTTCCCACTGATGTATTTACCTCTGCTAGTCAGCCAGCTAATACAATTAACTATAAAGAAAGGCATTTCCTAAAATGGCATACTAAAAATAGTAACTATAAAACACCATTCCCAATAACCCTGAGGCATTCTCTCCCACAAACATGCTCACTAGCGAAAGACAAGCAGTGGTTTTGTGATTTTAGGCACTAGACTATCACTATGCAACCCCAGGTTTTCTGAACTGTCAGAATTTTTCTTTTTGAGGAATGGGAGAGGAAACACAGGAACAGACTTGTGATTGTAATCTAGTAAAATGTGAGGAACTTCTGTTAACATTCAGTAAAGATTTGCACCCTCTCTGCCACTTTCCTGGGAACATGGGGAGCTTAAGGGATTTGCTCAATCACACAGCCAGTGTGGCTCAGCCTTGGAACTTGAATGTAGACTTTACAGAATCTGAGGCCAGATCTTTGTCCACTGTGCTAAGAACTCTTACAGACCTGTTAAAACATCCCAGTCTTTTCTATGGGTCATCAGTGTTAAGGGGATCCTTCATTAAGCCCAAACATTATTTGACTCAGAATCTCAAAAATAATCCTTCCTGTTCCCCATAGAGAGCAATAAACTGCCTCCCACCTCCAAGTCTTACATCAACTGTCCCTCTTCCCTGAAATGAACCACCTCCTCATATCGCCTTTTAGAATCCCTCACTTCCTTCAAACCTCAGCTCAAGTACCACCTGCTACATATTTACACATATCTATCTTCACAATGTTTTCATCCAGTAAAATATCTCTTTGACAAGAGGGTTGGTTTTGTTCTTGTCATTGTAACCCCAGCACCTAGCACACTATCTGGAAAGATAGGTACTTAATTAGTGTTTCAATCAACAAACATTTATTAAGCACCTACCATTGTTTCCAGGCACTCTGCAGAGCAAAGAGAATACAGAAACAAAACCTAATTATTCTTGTCACTGAGAACTTAATTTTCCTTGCATGAAACAATATGAAAACAGACAAGAAGTAAAGGAAATGGAAAACATACAAAATATTTTTTAAAACCCCTCTGAGGTTTCCCAAAAACTTGTGGCTTCAGTCCCCCAGTATATGACTTCCTAATTCAAACTATTCTGTGGATCTACACTCCTAAAACTATAGCTCATAAGCCCTCATTGCTGTATTCAGCATTTTTAGTCAGCCAATTGACACAATTTGCTGAAAGAAACGCATTTACTTGAAGTGGCAGTAGCTATAAAATATTCTCCCCAAAACCCTGAAGTTATCTTTCTCACCAATATGCATGATGTTAGTAAAGAGAACAGGAACATGCAGAGAGCACACTAGTAGAGAGGTTTGTACATAGGGAATATTCAGAGTACAAACAATCCACATTCAGCATTGATACTGTTTCTCTTCTCCTAATCTCCTCATGTTGCTTTCTTTAGCCACATCTGCTGATCAAGTCATTCTTCTGGACCCCTAGGCTTGCTCTTTCTACTGGGCTGTGTGTCTCCTATTAAGTTAATTGTTCTCCCAAATGTGAACATTTTCCTTGGCTGTGCCTCTCACCTGAAGCTCTCTTCCTCCTCATGTCTTTTCTGTTTCTATGCCTTCCTTCCTTCAAGTCTCAACTAATATCTCGTGTTCTGCCCAAAGTCTTTTTAGCCTTCCTTAATCTTTGTGACTTCTCTTTGAGACTATTCCCCAATTTACTTACCTAGAAGCTAAATAATCCCCAATTTATCTTCATATATCTCGCTTGTCCATAGTTACTTGTGTGTGGTTTTCCCCATTAGAATGTGAGCTCTTTGAAAGCAAGGACCATGTGGCAAAAAACTGGAAATTTAAGGGATGCCCATCAATTGGGGAATGGCTGAAAAAGTTATGGTATATGCATGTGATGGAATACTATTGTACTATAAGAAATGGGAAGGAGATGGACTTCATACTTACCTGGAGAGGCTTATA
>JAQQSW010004329.1:0-14463 GCA_028646575.1 Pseudocheirus occidentalis
CCAATACTGCTACTTACTACTACTATTATTTACTACTACTGCTACTACTACTACTACTTGCTACTACTACTACTACTACTACTACTACTACTACTCACTACCACTGCTGCTGCTAGCACTATTATTATTGCCAATTCTAGACCAACAACTGTTTTTGGCTCCATCTATGGCAAGGGTGGACTGTGGATGGGAGGGAGTCATCTGTTATTTTTAGAAAATCACTCTCATTTCTGAAGCAGGTGCTTACTTCTTTGCAATAATGCCTTCCTTTTGGGCAACCAACTGGTCTGAATGTTCCTAGTTTTACTGTGCAGCTGTTGGCTTCTTCAGACCAATCTGGGTGTTTGCCAGCTGACATTTAGGATGAAACATGGGGCCCACTTACAAATGATGGAGTTAAGTGGATGTAATCTGCTACACCCTAGCATGATACCTAGCTACCTTCTCAGCAACAAGGCCTCTCTTTTTGCATTTTTAAGTTCTTTGGTCTTCTATACTGGACAGCAGGTCAGAAGTCAGGAAGATTCCTCTTCATGAACTCCAATATGGCTTCAGACACTTGCTAGCTATGAGATCCTGGGCAAGTCACTTAACTGCATTTACCTCAGTTTCCTCATCTATAAAGTGAGCTAGAGAAGGAAATGGCAAATCATTACAGTGTCTTTGCCAAAAAAAATCTCAAATGGGATCACGAAGAGTCTGATACAACCAAAACAAACAACAACAACGTATATACTGCTTAATATACATTATGTTGCTTAAAATTGACATAAAATGTATTTTCTAATAAATTCGGTTTGACAAATAGTAAGGACCTAATCTGTGTGGATACTGTGCCTAGCAATAAAAATGCAAAGAAAAAAGATGAAATAGTACTTTCCCTCAAGGGGATTGCGTTCTACTGGGAGAATACAATATGGACCCATATTAGTAACTGCAAAAGATATAAGAATCAACAATTGATAGTACTCTAAGATCTGCCAAGTACTTTACATATTTTATTTCAGTGGATTTTCACAGTGACCATATAGTAGGTGTACTATTATTTTCCCCATATTACAGATAAGGAAATGGAGACCAAAAGAGTATGAGTATAAGTGACTTTCCCAGGACCACAGAGCTAGTAAAAGTCTGAGGGAACATTCAAACTCAGGTCCTTCTAATTCCAAGTACAATACTTTATCCACTGTACCACCTAGCTACTTCATTTAAATAAATTAAAAAAACAATTATGAGAGAAAACTACCAAATGCAATATAGAAGAGATTGTATCTGAGCAGAGTCTTAAAGGGAGCTAGAAATTCTAAGAGTCAGGGATGATCAAGGGGAGCATTCCAGGCATGAAACACAACCTGGCTAAAAGCAGGGAGACTAGAGTAGGAAAATGTATGGAGAATGACAAGTAGGTTATTATGACTGGAATAAATAAGAAGTGATAATATAGAAAAAAAATCTAAGAAGATCTATTGGAGCCAGACTGTGAAGGGTTTTAAATGTCTAATAGGAATTGATATTTTGTACTACAGTCAATAGAAGGTACTATGGTCTTGATCAAGAGAATGATCCAGTCAGATATATGCTTTAAAGATTTCACGTTGGCAAGTTGTGGTAGATGGTTTGGAGAAAGGAGAGATTAGTCAATGCAATGAACTAGGGTGGTGGGGGCATGATTATAGAGAAGGAAATAGAGTGAAAGATGTATGAAATTTATAAGCTTTGGCAAATGATTGGATATGGGTTGGGGAGGAGGTGGTAGAGATTGAAGAATGGAAGATGACCCCTAAGTTGCAAAGAGGGGTGATTGAAGGAATGATGGTATCCTTGACCATTTGTAACAGCATCCGTAATTTAAAATGTAACCAAATTCTTGGGAAGTGTATGTTTTTGATAGTGTAAAAAATAACCTCTGAAGAATAGGCCACTTTAGAGTCAAGTTTATTAGTTGAATCATTTATCTACTTTTGTTTTTTTAGCCTAAGGACTGACTCAGAAAGCCAGATAATCATGTGGTTAATCAGACTTCATTTTTAGTGAAATACACATGGAAATATCCCATTAGGCAGCTGACTGCCCCTCACATAGAGTGTAAGTGTGAGGGGATGTGGTGTCTTTTTTAAAAGTCATTAAAATATCTAAGATGCCCACTTATCAAGTCAACCTTGCCCTTTGTGTAGTGTTGCTATAACCCCCCTCCCCATAGGATAGAAAGGATGTATTGTCCATGGTGAACAGGCCTCCTGAGTTTATTGGTAGATAAATGTATATTTAGTACTCTTGTCAAGAGACTATAAAGGCATTGTCTTTATATATCATACCTGGGAACAGTTTGAGACTGAAGATTCTAAAGCCCACATTTTTTCCCCTATATGTAAGGAAGAGATTTATAACAAAACCATAAATAGGAGACAGAGGAGATGCTTTCTCTCTTTTTTTTTCTTTTATCTGTCTCCCTGTTCAGTGATAGAACAATTTATGAATCTGAGAAATCCTACCCTAGATAGTGGTAAGACTAACATAATGTTCAGTTGAGTAACTCTAGACCACTAAAGTTTATTAGACTGTGTAACAACAGAAGCAGTATTGGTATGGTAATCAAATGAGATACTTGGACAGTTTGGAGGTAGGGAGTGGGAGGGCACCCTCTCCCCCCTCCCAGCTCCTATCTCCCATTTCTTGTTCTGAGCTGTCAGGAGAGAGCTAAACAGGGAGGGGACTGGATAAATGAATGGGTTTGCATGGGCAGGTCCCCAAATTCCCACGACTGACACTAACACAGATACTATGAGAAGGCTGTGCCAAAAGGTTAAGTAAAAATTAAGAATGGCTATATAAACAGGATTGAACCAAATTCAGGTGTGAGAACTGATGTTCCAGTTAATTTGAGGGGCAAGAAAAAAGAGAAAGTATCAGCTGTATCACTACTTGGCCAACTCCCTAAAATTCAGAGAGGAGTCTGTCTTTGGGGAGTGATAGGGAAGTATCAGTATCTTGAGTTAAGCCAACTTAGAAGTGTTGGAGTTGGCAGGAGGATGGAGATTCAGAAGATGGGTACAAATGATGCTTAGCTCTTAAGACTTTGGGATCCCCTCAGCAATATTCATGGGCAAATTGTAAGGCTTAAGAAGTCATCCACTGCTCCCTTCCCCCTACTTTGACCAGAACCATCAAGTATTAGGCACTTAGTAGCCATTAGGTAATCTAGGTTGAGTTGAATTGACTATAAGCAATTGGCTTCAGAGAAAGAGGGAGGCAACTTGGTGTCATGGGTAGAAGACCAGATTGGCAGTCCTTAAATCCTGGGTTCAAGTCCTGCTCTTGGTACATACTAGCTGTGAAATCTTAGACAAGTCTCTTCACTTCTTAGTGATACTAAGCAACCCTCTAAGATTCGGAGTGCCAAATTGTTCATTTTGATCAGGAGGCAGGTTTCTATACTATGAGTTCTTTTTCCAGAAAACAAAGAAAGACACACTTCAGATAGAGGAGAAGTGAGGGTCCCAAATAAATCTTATCCCTTCATCTACATAAATGGATGAGATTCTTTGGCAAAAGGTGAAGTATCCAAACTGTTTAGAGGACCATGAAGAAATTTGCACATTCCTAGGAGACTGTGTAGACTCACACTATGCTCAGGAGACCTTCAGTCTTTTCCAGACAGTGAAAGAAAAGGTCTCTCAAATATCAAGAAATGTACTTTATAACCAGAAAAATCTATGATGAATGGGGTAATAATGTTCCACACTGCCTATAAAGAAAAGTGGTATGGACATTATTGCTTATTTGGACACTGGTGCAACTGAATCACTCATTTCTGAGAGGTTGTCAAAAAAAATTGAAGGGTTTAAATATATGACCTTTTACGGGAATTACTTCAACAAAAGCTTATTCTACAGAGTCAACCGCAGTTGGTGTTGTGACAATGAATTCCATTTGGGGAAATGCAAATTGCAACCTAATTGCCAGATTTAATCCAATCTGGGCTGAGCAGTAATCTGAAAATTTGGTTTACACTCAACCTTTGCACAGGTCAATACCAAAGATGTGATTCTGAAGAAAGAACTTGAGAAAACAAAGAGATTTGAAAGCTGTGGTGTGAATGCAAAAGCTGTGAGAGCTGACTGATCATGGAGTGGATGAGTTTTGTGCTGTGAATAGGGGAATGGAAAGGTAAGAATGTTGTATTGTCTGATGTGGGGTGCAAGCAGAGACTCCAGAAAATGAGAGCCATGAAAGTGGCTAGGCAGATGTACCTGTAAAATGTCAGATCAGGGATTTTCCCTAATACAAAAAGTCTGTGCCCTGAAATTTCCTCACATGGATTGAGAGAATCCATTGATTAGGGATTTCCTGATCAACCCTCCCACTATATCAACATAGAGGTAAAGTCAGAAACAAGAAGAATGGACAATGCTGACTTTTATATTTCTAACAAAGGTCTCTTCTCCCCACAGTGCATGGCAGTGCCAGACTGGCATGTGTAAGCCCTGTGCGTCATCTTCTGGACAAGAGAATCTCAGAAATATTGGCATGAGGGTGTGAGAGAAAGTGTGTTTACTAAAATAGATAATTAAATGATTCACTTATAGCCTGTCAGTTTTACCAAATGTCTAAAGCTCGGGGTAAACTGTGTCTTTGGATGAGTTGCTACAATTAAGTGGTATCACCTGCAAGATAAGTAATCATCGACAACTCCTTGAATTTTCTCTGTCAAACGACATATGTGCACACTTTAGACTTATCTAAAGGCTACTGGCAAATGGCTTCAGCTAATGAGTGCAAATTAATAACTACTTTTGGACGTCACAAGGGATCATGACATTTTTATGTTATGCCCTTTGGGTTAACGAAAAGGACTGTGATGTTTTAGAGACTAATGAATAATGTCTTACAAGGATTAATTTGTCTAACTTTCCATGGAGATGACATCACACTAAACATTGCTTGCTTTACTGGGTCTGTGATTAGGGAACATCTGTTAGGGACAAAGAAAAGAAAAAAAACAAGTTTAAATACCAAGCATTAAATTTTTTGTGTAAAAGGAGGGTGATGCCAGTTTACTAAGGGGCCAACATTTTAGGACCTCCCAGAGTTGATGGGTATACTGCAGTATGTTGACATATGTGAAGTGTCCTACCAACTTAACAAGTATTTTGTGGTTTACAGTCAAGATTGGAAATTCCAGCCAGTTGCATATGAACACTGGAGAACTCATCCCTTGCAGAAACACAGAATTTTAGAGTTACAAGGGGGTAGTTCCAACTGTGAGGCCATCTAGTACTATTATCCTTGTAGAGTGGAAAGAGCTATGATTTTGGAATCAGAAGACCTTAGTTCAAATATCACTTCTGCTACTTTGTGTGTGACCATGGGCAAGTCATTTACTCTCTCTATAAAAGAAAAAAGCTGGACTAAGGTGCCCTTATAGCTCTAAAACTGGGATCTTGTGGTCCATACCAGAAAAAAAACCCTGATGACCATGTGTAGCACCAATGCAATATTCACAGTGCCTATGGCAGCTATGAATATGCTGATGTAATTCTGAATTGCAAAATATATTAGAGTCCTCACGTGGAAGGCAGAACCAAAACATTTATTCAAACACCAGAAAGCCAAATCCATCATAGCAACAAAAAAAATCTATACACAGTAACAATGCAGTAAGAACCACCATCCCCAAGCCTTTCCCCTACTAGGGCCTTCCCAGAAACAAACACACAGCTCACTGCCTGCTTCTTCCCTCTCCCTCAGCTCTAACTGCTCTGACCAACTTCTTTGGATCTCTGTTCCACCTTTCCTGCTCCATCTGTTCAGAAAACTCCTCTCACTAGAGACTCTTGTGACTCAGGCTTCCCTGTGACTCAAGCAGGTCACATGGGCCTATCAATGAATGGGTAAGATCTTCCCATTAAGCAAAATTACATTAACAATATGCCATGTACCCCCAAATTGACCATCCTTTCCCTGCTTTGAATACTTCCAATGAGAGTAAACTCATCACTTTCTGAGATGACCCATTCTACTGCTGGACAACTCTAAAGTTTGGAACAATATCTAGTACAAGTTCGTTTTTCTGTAACTTCTATGCTTTTGCTTGTGCCCTCTGGAACCAAATAGAATCTCTCATCCATATGACTGTCCTTCCAATAGCTAAAGAGCTATCACATCTTTTCTCTGTCCTCTCCCCTAGCTCTTGCTACTGATCCTGATAAATGATAAACCTGGTTCTTTACCATATTGGTTCTTCTCTTTTGCTTGTTTGTTTTAAGTGGGAAAACCTTTTAACTCTTAATCAAATCCCCTCTAGTCCTCCTCTTTGGAGTTTGGATGTGTGGAACCAGTACCAGGGAAATGTCTGTTCATCTTTAGCATATAGGAAAAAGCAAGTAAACAACAAATATTGCACCATAAACTTCTGCCCAGTCTGCAAGGAAACAGAGATTCCTAGACTGGATGCTGAATTCAGCTGCCTTTCCTACATGTAGAATGATGCTGATGCTGATGCTGCTGATGATATACTCCCAGTACCTTCGTGGTAGGATTCTTCTACTAATTTGACCGCCTCCCTCCTTGACCTGGTACCCCAACTTTTGGTATGGTTGGTATGAGTTCACTGGTCTAGGTAGCCCCAGACCCAGTATCCTTGAGTAGACCATCTTCCTGCCATGCTCCCATTCCTCTTTAAGAAATAGTTATCAAATCTACACTACCATTCTTAGAAAGGGCAAATCAATCAGTTTCCCTTACAAACATCATTCTCTCAGACTTCTTCTTCCTGGCCACCATTTCTCTTACTGTAGGGGTGTGCTAGTAAATATTTAACAACCAGTTCCTCCTCTGCTCCAAATAGTCACAGCACACTTTTAAGCTTAATAACGCATTATTAATATTTTCTCCAACATTTTCTTAAGTCTAGATAATCAACAAAACAATAAATCAAACCCTAATTTGTTATGTTTATTGATTTATAACACTGAAAATCTATGAATGGATTCTCCTAAGCCTATACAAGCTGGCTCCAGCACACCCCTGCCTATATTTGTGGTCTTCTATTAGAGTGTTAAGCTCCTTGAGGGTATGGATTAATTTGCTTTTTGCATTTGTTTCCCAGTACTTAGTATGGTATCTGGCACATAGTAAGCCCTCAATAAAACCAACCAACCTCCCTCCCTCTCTTCCTTCCTTCCTTCCTTCCTTCCTTCCTTCCTTCCTTCCTTCCTTCCTTCCTTCCTTCCTTCCTTCCTTCCTTCCTTCTTTTTCCTTTCTTCCTTCTTAGGCTTTCAAAATACTTAGCATACCTTATTTCATTTGTTCCTCACAACAATCCCATGAGATGATATTAACTTACAGACACAGAATTTTAAAATCTGTAAAGCATTTTCCTCACAACACCCTGTGAAGTAGGCAGTACAAATATGCTCACCCTCATTTTACAGGTGGGAAAACCATAGATCTTAAAGGGTGAATCCATTTCCCATGATTTCTTAGCTAAGTAATTCTTTGAGATGGGATGGGAAACGAGGTCTCCTGTCTTCAAGTCCAGAACTTTAGATACTCTACCACCCTTCCTGGATGAAGGGAACTTGGTTCTCTCTGAAGAAGGTGATAAACTACCACCTTCCCACCCCCAGTGTGTCTGTTCAGCCAAATCTTCAAGCAGATGGTGAGCAAATTCACTGAGGGGGGGAGTTACATTTCAAATAACAATATCCTAGAAGAAAGTTAAAAAACCCACACAGTTATACTTGTAATTCTTGGTTGTCTTTCATGGGTTAAGATGGTGAAGTGTGGAACATTTGACTTCTGCCAGATTTAGGACAATAATTTATCCAGGAATGATTGAGCTGATAAGAAGACTTTGGGTGGCCATAAGGACAAGAATTTGAATGATGTCCTTTTGTCTCTTAGGTGACATTTCTCCCCTTCAGGCATTGTAGGTGACTAGTATAGGGGATGTGGAGATAAGTGGTTTGGGAAATTTTGAGGATTCATGACGGCTATCTCATTTCTTGCTGTTCACTTGTATAGACTTAAAAAATGACAATCACCTCAGCTCTCCATCAAAGTGCTACTCTGATCCCTCACTTGATCATGGAGTATTCATACCTCAGGTTTTTGAAGGCTTTGACAGTTGGGCATAAGCCCTGGAAATCCTACAACCTAGAAAGGCTTCAAGGACAGACCTGGTGATCGACTGTGTCTAGTCATACAAATACCAGCATGGCATGACTCAAAAAGGCAAAGTCACAGAAGGACGGTTACCAGGCCACTTGACTGTGAACTCCTCCATTGGACCATGACATCCTCGGGAGCATGGACTGTCTTTGGCCTTCCTTTGTATCGCCAGCACTTAACACCGTCACTGGTAGGCACTTAATAGATGTTTATTAATTGACTGACTACCAGGTAGGGAATTCATTTTTGTCAGCAATTCATGGAAGGGTTCCAGTTTGTCTCAGTGAAGGAAGTTTAGATTATTAAAATAGTAACCTACTTTTAGTTTGGGTAAGCAAAAGGTGGACTTGTAGCTTTTAAAGCCCTTCACAACTTGGCTTGTATATTAATAATGCAAATTAAACTTAAAAGTACATCATGAGTGCTTTTTGTGGGGGAGGGTATAGGCAGAGAGCTGGTTGTTAAACATTTATCAGCATATCCCTGTAATGAAGAAAATAGTGACTAGGGAGAGGAATTAAGAGACAATAATATTTGAAGTCAGAAAAACTAGTTGATAAGACCTTTCTAGGAAAAGTAGCATGGATTTCATTACTGTTTCCAGATCAAGAGGTTGAAAAGAAAATGGAAATATAGCAAGATTATGGCCCCAAGAAGACTTTCCAACCTTTTTTACACTTTCCTCTACTCCATGTAGGCCATAATCCAGCTACAAGACCCAACTTGCTGTGATTCATATAGAACACTCCATCTCTGGATGCCAGACCATTTGTCTGGCCATTATCCACACCTGGAACATTCTCCCTCCTCATCTTTGACCCCTAGGTTTTCTGGTATCCCTTAGGGCTCGGCTTAAATCCTTCCTACTACGGGAGGCCTCTCTCAAACCCTTCCTTACTGGATTCCACCTCCTACAGCCCCACCCTATCTCCCCTCATACACTGCCAGTGATTTACCCTCTGAGATTGTCTTTCATTGCCTTCCTCTGTATAACTTCCACGAACCTAGTTATTTCCTTCTTGTCTCCCCCATTAGAACAGAAGCTCCTCAAAGGGAAAGAACCACATCTTTGCCTTTTTTGTGTGCCCTTCACAGTACCTGGTATATAGTACTTGTTGCTCAGCCTACTGACTGAGTGAAATAACTAAATATAGATTTTAATGATATTTCAATTTTTTTTGAAATTTGAGATCATTATAGAACAGTGTTTACTCAATGATTGGTGATACTAGCAAAATATAAAAATGTAAGAATGCTCCAGTAGAATATAAGCCCTTGAGATAGAGACTATTTCATGTCTTTTAGCTTTGTATCTTTAGTGTCTAGCACATAATAAATAGGAGGAGACAGAACGGTGGGGTGGACATATGGATGGATTTGGAGTCAAAGGTCCTGGTTTCAAATCTTTACTCTCCTATTTACAACCAGTGGGACCTCAGACCAGTCATTTCAGCTCTTTAGGCTGAGCTACTTTTGTATAAAATGGCAGGGTTGAATGGGACAGCTTTTGAAGGTTCCTCCCAGCTCTAAATCTGTGCTCCCATGATCCAGTGAATTAAATTCTAGAACTTCAATTGGGGGATTGTATCATTGTGGGGCCAGGCTTTTTTCAGCTTGAAGATGAATGTAAAGAGGGGGGGTCCAGGGAGATAAGGGGATCACTGAGAAGTTCCAAAAGCTCTACCAAGCCCAGAACTAGAGTTATAAGTAGGTACATGGGAATAGAAGTAGTACACAGTGGGGTGTGTAAATGCCCCTCCCTCAACCCTTGAAAACAGAATTGAAAAGGTGCTCAGTATAGACAGTGCCTGAAATAGAAACTGCTCATTTTGACCCAGGGCATATTTAAGAGGTGAGTTGGAACTATGAGCAACACAGGATGAAACTAATTTCTTAGCAATATGCTAATTGCCACTTAAAGCCACTTTCATCCCAACTCATCGCTTCATCAGCTTGTGAAGTGGATTTTCCCCCCAAGAGTCCATATTTATTTCCATTCTTGGTCACTTCCTAATTGCTTGGTCACTTCCTAAGTGATCCAATTAGGAAGTGTCTTGCTTCCACCCTTCAAGGGCATGACATTTCAATAGTGAGAGATTTGGGAGCTACTTTAAAATCTGTCATTGGCTCACAGAGCTAGAAGGGATACTTAGTGGTCATATCTGGCCCAACCATCACATTTTACAAAGGAAGGAACTGAGGATCAGGGGGAAATGACCTATCCCAAAGGATGAAGGGGAATTAAGGAATCATTTCTTCAATCCACCACTCTTTCCGTGACACCTTGCTAATGAACTCAATCTTCAGGTTACCAGATAAATTATACACTTGGGTGTACATGGGCTAGCTTTGGCCAACTTCTGATCAGTCGAGTCTCTGGAAACTTTGCTTCAGAATATTGTTAGAGGTTGACTTTTTTCCATGATTCTTTGTCTTTTTGCTTTCATTGTGCTCTATAGTGAGGCCCTGGGTCAAAAGACGAGGAGGCGGCTTTCTTTAGGGATGTATACAAGTCTTTCAGATTGTTTTGTCCTTTGTCTGTCATAAGTCCCACTGCAATGAAACCCTGACGGGGGAGACAGGTTATTTTTTTAATCTTTAAAATGAGAAACTAAGTTAATACTTCACTTTCAGCTTTCTTCTGAAGGCCCCCAAAGCTCACTATGTCATTGCCTCATTAAGATGTTTTGCATATTGAGGAGGAGGGCAGAGAAGTATCCTGACTGTACAGTGGTTCTCAACCTTCCTAATGCTGCGACCCTTTAATATAGTTCCTCATGTTGTGGTGACCCCCCCCCAACCATAAAATTGTTTTCGTTGCTACTTCATAACTGTAATTTTGCTACTGTTATGAATCTATCTGATACGCAGGATTTATTTTCATTGTTACAAATTGAACATAACCCACAGGTTGAGACCCGCTGCGTGTAGCAAATGGAATGTTAAATTTGGAGTCAGGAAGAATTGGGTTTAAATCTGGCCCCCAACATTTAACTACTGCATGATCCTAGGCAATTCACTTAACCTGTGCCAGCCTCAGTTTCTTCCTTTGTAAAGTGGCATTGCTATTGTATCTATGACCAATGTGACTGTAACTATGACTACTCATCGTCTTCCTCTGCCTTTTCCTTCTCCTCTTTCTCCTAACTAGTGTTTATATGTCATTTTAAGGTTTACAAAATGTTTTCTAAATCTCATCTCATTTTATCCTTGCAACAACCCTGAGAAGCATTATTGCCTCCGTTTCACAGATGGAGGATAAGGCACAGAGGGCTTAAGTGACTTACCCCAAAATACAAAGCTAACAGTAAGAACTTCCTTGCAGGTTTGTGAGTTTCACAGGATATATTGTATATAAAGTGCTTCTCTGACTTGAAAGCACTTGACAAATGTCAACTGTTATCAGTGTTTTCTGTTTAGTACAGTGCCTAACGTACAACAGGTGCTTGTTGACTGACAAGCAGGGAAACAAAGTCACAGATAGAATGATTTCATCGTCGCTCACAGCTTTCTCAGGTTCACAAGCCACAGTGACAGCGGCAGACACATCTCTCCCAAGTTCTAGGCTTTCCCTATTAGCTCCCATTCTATCCTTCAGTCAGCAAGTATCTGTTATCACTTAGCATATAACGGGCACTGGGAATACCAAGAAAAAGTAGAACGTAGTAATAATATATGACATTTATATAGTGCTTTAAGATGAGCCATTTTCCATGCATGATAATAAAATCTAGCATTTATATAGTATTTTAAGGTTTGCAAAGAGCTTTAAATATGCAAATACATAAATAATGTAACAAATGTATACCCATATAAACATATAAGTGCATATGCATATGAAATAGTTTGACCTTATCTCTGTATTATCTTATCTGAGCCTTACAACCTTGTGAGGAAGATACTTTTATTATTCTCCATTTCACTCATGAGGAAACTGAGCCTGAAACAGGTTAAGAGACTTGCCCATCATCACACAGCTGGTAAATAGGTGAGGCAGAATCGCCACCTGGGTCTTCCTGATTCCCCATCCAACACTATCCATTATGCCATATTGTCTTTTATAAGAGAGCCTATTCAAATGTGAGAAATTGACAATGATGTGTGGTTGGAGTTGAGGTTTCATTGGACAAATGCAATTTACCCGAAAGCAAGGCTTTTTAAGTGTGTCTGCCCCATTTTCAGAAACTAAAGTGCCCTATTATACTGCAGAGAGAAGCCGGCACTCTGCAGCCTGGTGCCTAAGGAATGTACCCAGGAATGCTAATTCCAGGAGCAACCTTAACTCGATTTTCTCCATTTCCTTGAGTTTAAATTCTCAACCCCAATATTGCATTACCAAAGTTATTTGCATTTGAAATATGATACCTAGGGGTTGACATTTAATTAAATTACAGTACTACCTCCAGGCAGCAAGGAACCAGGCTGGCCTACTATGCATACAAGTGCAGGGGATGCCTTTGTGTATCTCCTGAACACAATGACAGTTAGACAGCTCTGGCCCCATGAGGGAAGGGAAAAAGGTAGCTCCTAAGTCAGTTAACCAAGAAGCCAAGCTAACAAAACAGTGTCCTTGACTTTTTTTTCCCCTTAGCAATGCCTAGTGGAAGGAGGAATTCTAAAAAAGAGCCCAGGATACCTCAGTTTACCTCTTTTTACAGTGCTTCTCAATTAGAGGAAAATACTTTTTCTATTGGATAAATTCTTCAGTTATCCAACAGCTAAAACAATACTTTCTTTGGATGGACCTCCCTGTCTCGTGGTGTGAATCTTCAGGAATGCCCCCCTGGAAATCAACTTTATATTGTTTATACCCATGAACATCTAGATTAATTATAATTCTTAGCAGTTAAGCTGGCAAGCACTTATTAGGCACCTACTGTGTGCCAGACATTGTGTTGAGCTCTGTAGATACAAAGAAAAGCCAAAATAGCCCCTGCCCTCAAGGGATTTGTATTCTAACAGAGGAGAGAACAGACAATAACTATGTACCAACAGGATAAATGCAGGATAAACCGGAAATAATCTCAGGAGGAGGCTCTAGAATTAAGGAAGGTTTGGGCAGTCTTCCATAGAGGATGGGATTTTAGCAGAGGCTTGAAGGAATCCAAGGAGGATGGGATTGTTTCTCTAAGGTTCCATTCCCCCAATCACCATCAGCTGGGATGACTTCCTTTTGTAGTAGTCTACTCTCCTACTCTGGCTCTCCAGACTCCCTTGTCATCCTAACATGGCCTTGCAGATATGAAGAAGCCCCTAACTATGTCTGTGTGGATAGGAAAATCCAAGGAAATAATCCAGTTTAGTGTGAAAACCATGGGTTTGTTAATTTAGCTATGTTTGTTCTAAGCTTAGTTCCATGCCATGGTAGGCATTGTTTTTTTTTTTAAATTTATTGACTGTTTATTTACTTTTAGTTTACAAGATTCAGTTATAGAATCACTTGAGTTTCAGATTTTCTCCCCGCCCCCCGTTTTCTCCCTCCCATGATGGCATACAGTCTTGTATAGGATCTGCAAGCACTTTCACATTGTACAATAGTCTGGTTGTATAGAAGCGTTGTAACTAATGGAGCAAATAATGGGAAAAAAAGAAAAGAATAGAAAAGAAACAAAACCAAACATGGAAAAGAACAATAGCATGTGTTGCTTCAGTCTCCATTTAAACTCTGGTCTTTCTAGATCTTTCTCTGAGTGCAGACATCTCCTTCCACTCTGAGACTTGTAGAGCTGTCTTTTAACTGTGCTTTGCTGAGAAGAGTCCAGTTTATCAAAGTTGGTCGTCACACATAACGATGTATCTGTGACTGTGTACAAATTTTTTCTGCTTCTGCTCTTCTCACTTAGCATCAATTCATATAAGCCTCTCCAGGTAATTATGAAGTCCATCTCCTTCCCATTTCTTATAACACAATAGTATTCCATCACATTCATATACCGTAACTTGTTCAGCCATTCTCCAATTGATAGGCATCCCCTAAATTTCCAGTTCTTTGCCACCACAAAGAGAGCTGCAATAGATATTTTTGTACATATGGGTCCTTTTCACACTTCTATGATCTCTTTGGGATACAACCCCAAAAGTTACTGGGTCAAAAGATATGCAATTATTTATAGCCCTTTGGACATAGTTCCAGATTGCCCTCCAGAATGGTTGTATCAGTTCACAGCTCCACCAACAATGCATTAGAGTTACAATTTTTCTACATCCTCTCCAGTACTTGTCATTTTCCTGTTTTGTCATCTTAGCCAATCTGACTGGTAAGATGTGGTATCTCAAAGTTGTTTTGATTTA
>JAQQSW010004330.1:0-14463 GCA_028646575.1 Pseudocheirus occidentalis
AGTTATGTTGTGATCATTGTCTAGATAAACCCCAAGAAAATACATCTCAGGGCTGCTTGATTTGGGTAAGCTTGACCCCTTGCAGTCACCTGCTTATTAAACTCCACTTAAAATGAATAATGGTCTCATTCACTAAATTCTTCTTACAACAAAACTACTCTACTATCTTTGCCAAGAAAACCCCAAATGAGGTCACAAAGGGTCAGACATGAATGAAACAACTGAACAACAAAGTCCAACATCTTTAGATAGATGAGGAAATGAAAACCAAATTGGTCAAAGTTCACACAGTGACTCTGGTCTCATTGGGCCTATAAGCTAGGTGTGCTGATTTTGACCTCAATGTTCTTTCTATTATACCTTGTCACTTCTGTTAAAAAGTCATTAGAATTAAGATTTAGATCTAGAAGGGAGTCAAGAGGCAATCTAGTTCAATACCCTCATTTTACAGATGAAGAAATTGAGACTTAGGGTGAAAATGACTCTTCCAAGGTCACAGAGATGGTAAGTGGTAGAGCCACACTTCAATCAAAGCCACTTAATACAAATTCCAGTGCATTATATTGCTTTGCAATAATATTGCTATTGTTACAAAACTGAAACATTAAAAACCAGAAGCCTTCTGAGTTTGAAAGAATGTTCGATAGACGCAGACAAATGAAAACTCTTCACCTGTGGAATTTTTAAAGAAAGAACCGTGCTTGACATTTCTATATCCATTTTTAAAAAGAGAAAAGTTTTATTATTTGATACAGCTGGGGAATTATATTCTTGTTACTGATAGTTATAATAAAGATGTGATAGAGGAATTATGTTTTTACCTTTAATATGTAGAACTTTGCACATTCCATTCAATAATTATTTATTAAGGGACTGTTATGTAGCAGATTCTGAAGGACACAAAGCAGAACTGAAACAGTCTCTGTTGGCAAAGAGCTTAGGGGGAAACAACGTGAACACAAATCACAGATATAACTTAGGTGTAAAACACATATAAAACACACATTGAGAATCTCTCGCTAGCTTTTACCGTTCTAACTAATTATTATTTTTCTTTCTTCTCATTCACATTTCTTGAGAAAGTCATCAATACTCAATATTTCTACTTCCTCTTCTCTCATTTTTTTCTAAAGCCTCTGCAATCTAACCTCATTTATTACTCAACTGAAATTGTTCTTTCTAAAGTTACCAACATCTCTTATTTGCCAGATTTGACAATCATTTTCCTAATATTAATATATCACTTCTAGGATTAAATGTCAACTTCTCTGTCTTGCATTTAAAGCCTCTTCATCACCTGACTCCATCCCAAATTTCCAGATCCATCATTTGTTATTACCCTCCACAAACCCTACAAATACAGTCATGTTGACTTGCTTTTTGTCCCTCACAAATGGTGCCCCCACTTCACAAATACTTTGGGCATTTGTACTAGTGCTCCCACATTCTTGGAATGCTCTTTTCTCTCACTTCCATCTCTAAGAGTGCCTGGTTTCCTTCCAGAATGTTTCAAGCTCTACCTTGTACATGAGGACTTTCATGAGTCCTCTAGCTAACTAGAGCCTTCTCTTCTAATGCACCCTTATAGCTGTGTTATTTTTTTTACTTCCATATATCCATACATGGATGTATATATGTTGTCTTTCCAAATAGAACATATTAAGAAAATGAACACTTTTGACCAAACAAGAGATTTAGAACATTATGAAATCCAAAATGCATAATTTGATTGCATTAAATTGAAAAGGTTTTGTACCAACAAAGACAATGCGACCAAAATTAGGAAGGAAGCAGAAAGAAATTTTACCACTAGTGTCTCTGATAAAAGCCCCATTTCTAAAATATATAGAAAACAAAAGTACAAGAATACAAGTCATTTCCCAATTGATAAGTGGTCAAAGGATATGAACAGGCAGTTTTCAGAGAAAGAAATTAAAGCTGTCTATAGTCATATGAAAAACTGTTCTAAATAGCTTTTGATCAGAGAGATGCAAATCAAAAGAACCCTGAGGTACCACATCACACCTATCAGATTGGCTAACATGACAAAACAAGAATATGATAAATGTTGGAGAAGATGTGGGAAAGTTGAAACACTAATTCATTGTTGGTGGAGTTGTGAGCTGATTCAACCAATTTGGAGAGCAATTTGGAACTATGCCCAAAGGGTTATAAAAATGTGCATACCCTTTGATGCAGCAGTACCACTTCTAGGTCTGTATCCCAAAGAGATCACAAAAATAGGATAAAAGAACCTACATGTACAAAAATATTTATAGCAGCTATTTTCGTGGTGGTCAAGAACTGTAAATTGAGGGGATGCCCATCAGTTGGGGAATGACTGAAAAAAGGTGTGGTATATGAATGTAATGGAATACTCCAAGTCACTAAAAAAAAGTGAAGTAAGAAGAACCAGGAGAAAATTTATACTATTATTATACTAAATAACAAAAGCAACTTTGAAAGCTTAAGCACTCTAATTAAGAAAATGGCCTCTCATTTTTTCCTATGACGCAGTATGCTATCCACCTCTTGACAAAAAAAGGATGGACTGAAGGTGCAGAATGAGATATGTATTTGCAGCCATGGTCAATGCACATTTTCAGTTTTGCTTGACTATAGTCAGTGGTTAAAAGGGAGAGTTTTAGAAAACTTTTGAGAGGGACAGAATTGGTTTGGAGGTGGCAGGGGTAGGAATACAATAAAAGAATACAATGCTCCATCAAAGAAACAAATATACAGAAGAGGAAAGAAAGCAGTTCAAAAGGAATCGTAGATGAGTGGAATAGCTTTGAAACTAATATGTTGATTTTATTACATAATTTTTAACAAAGTTTCATGTAACGGAATTTTGTGATTTCATGTAGGATCCTATTATTCTGTTCGTTATTTATTGGTGTTTGTCAACTTTAGAATAGCAAAAAAATTAAAAGAAATGGAATGTGAGCTCTAGGAGAGCAGATAATGCCTTTACATCCACCTAGTGCCTACCAAGGTGCCCAAGATGAAGTATGTGTTTAATAAATACTTGTTGATTGATTAAATACTTTTAGTTCAGGAATGGCACTAATACCTCTGAAGAATTAGAAAGTAGAGGTGGTACTTGATATAGGCTTTGAAGAAAACAAAGGATCTTAAAGGAGTGAGGGGAGAAGGAAGTGAAGGGAAGAAATATTTGATAAGTAAGCCTGGAAAAAGAAATTTGGAGTCAAATTGTGAAAGGCTTTAAAAATCAAACAGAAGAGTTTGTATTTTGTCCTAGAGGAAGAAGGAAGGAGGAAGGCCAGGGAATGATGTGGTCAGACCTTGGTTTTAGTGTCATCAGTTTGGCAGCTTTGGGGAGGACTTTTTGGAGAAGGATGAGACTTGAGACAGATCAATTAGGATGTTCTTAACAATGGTACAGAGGGGTGTAAATGAAGGCCTGACTTATGGGGGCAGATCTAGGAGTGCAGAGAGGGAAATGCTTCCAAGAGATACTATGGAGATAATAAATATTTGTTAAAGTGAAATGAGCTGAATTGGATTAGTAAATAGAATCACAGGAATTAGACTTTTAGAGACCCTGAAGAAGACCTTGATTGTAAACACCAAGGCCATAAATGTCCTTTATTTTGCAGGTGAAGAAAGTAAAGGCAGGGAAAGGATCTTGTCTGAAATCTCTTAAGATGCAATGAAATATGATCCATATTCATACTCTGCTTAACATTATTTTGGCTCTGATGGTTCAGAAGGCACTCTAGGTTTCTACCAGGATTCTAGAGTCACAATTGCGAATTTTCATTGTGACTGCAGAAGGGCCAGTTTTAGAGAATTCTGGTGGGAGGAAGAAATGCCATAGCACAATATACTGTGCAAGAATTCCAGATCATGTTGCATGTGGAAACTTCATTGTATATACTTTGTTGCTGCTTGTGCTGAGAATGGCGACTTTGAACACTGATTGTATGAATGATGCCACTGTGGCTATACCCATACCATGGGACTGAGTAGAGGAGAATTCAAGGATTATATATTGGTATGGGAAAAGATTGTGCATTTATCCAGGAGTAGCACCATTGCCAGATTTTAGCTTCTCCAATATCTATCAGTAGTCTACAAATATCCAGGGTTAAAATTTTAAAAACAGGTAGGCAAGTTGCTGATTGCCATGTTGTATGAATCCTGACACCCATATGTGTATGAACCTTTGGAAAGTTTGTAACTACAAGGCAGGAGAGCAGTCATCATCTTTGAGTTTTTTGGAATTAAGATGCCATTGGCAGACACAAACATATAACTAGCTGGCAAAGTGGCAAGTGTATCATGATGTCTCATACATCTTTTGAAGATAAGAACAGTGAGAACAGTGAGGTTATAACTGGCCTTTCTGGTACCAGGTATGACATACTCCAGTCATTCTAGGTTCCATTTGGAGGGTTGAATTTTTGCCTATGGTCCACTAATTGTTTACTTAAGGCACCTGGCTACCCTCTTACATAGGTATGTGTGTAGGTATAAACACACACATGCATATACATGCATGTACACATACATGCATGTACACACACATTTTGCATACACATATACTATGTACACATGTAATATACACACATATATACCTATGCAGGTGGAATTATAATCATTGCAGTTTTATTCTCCTTGAGAAGAGGAAGGGTGGGATCCATAGTGGATAGAGAGCCAGCCCTGGAGTTAGGGGACTCTGGGATTCAAGTCCAGCTTGTGAAACATGATAGCTTTGTGACCTTGGATAAGTCATGTAGCCAAAACATTTCTTTACTGGATATAGTTATCTTTTTAAAAAAGTTATTTGATTTGATTTTTACATTACAAACATTTACAAACTATTACCACTTTTTGAGAGGATTCTTGTGACAAAGAAAAATGTTAAGTAAAATTAATACTGTAATAACCTCATCTGAAAGTGCATGCAATATTACACATTTTGTAGCATCCCCTATGTCTCTATTTAAAAAAATTATCACAAATTAATGCTCTTTCTCTGCCCCTAGCCCCAAGTAGAAAGAAGAAAAAAAAGTTATAATGAATATTCAGAGTCAATCCAAGCAATTTCTCTCAGTGGCTATACATGAAAAAGCATGTTTCTCATTCAGTGCCCCGAGTCCATGTAATAAATCCTCTTTAATAGATAGCATGTTTCATCATCAATTCTCTGGAGTTATGAATGGCTATTGTAGTGCTTGTAATTCTTACAGCTTTCAAAATTGTTCATTTATACAGTATAGTTAGCATTATATAAAAATTGTCTTCCTGGTGGTGCTCATTTCAAATGAAATCACCATGGAGTCCATTATGTGAAAAGCCCTTAATGTTAACGAGAGTGGGGCACAACAGGCTCTTACAGGGCTTTGTTAAGAGCAATGCCCAAGGGAAAAAACAAGATAGTTAAAGGACGGGGACCCCTATGTCAGTGTGACCCTGGGAATAGCCGAGAATGGTTCTTATGCCATCTCCCCAATGAAACTCAGGCCAGACAATGCTTGAAAGAGTGTAGAGAGCTCATGGGAATAGAACCTTTGTCTCTATCAGCTTGGGAAACTTCCCAGGTTCTTCATATTCTGTCAAATTTACTAGCCTACTTTGATAGGTATATTTTCTTTAATAGCTAAAACTCAGTCTCATGAGCCAGTCTTACTGTAAAATGTGGGCTTTCATAGATTTTTAAAATTGGTAGCAAACATAGAGGTCATTTAGTTCAAACCTCTCACTTTTCAGATATGTTAACTGAGGATGAGAGATATAAAATTACTTTTTCAAGGTAACAGCTTATAGGTAGAGCTGGAATCTGAACCTAATCCTCTAACTTCAAATTCAATTCTCTATTTACAGCATCCTGCCAGCTTCATAATGTGATATGGTCTTCGCTTTACCTCTCAGTGCCCAAGGCAACTCTTTACACCAGTAAATTATTGATCTGCAATAGAGAATTCCTATACCAATAAAATCACACACTACCTTCATTATTGAAATCTACAGCTAATAGAACAGAATAGGCTTAGTAACCTACATACAAGGATTGTAGTTGTCTACTCTATGCAAACTCTGGCAATCATCCAGACCTGTGAGGGGATGGGGTGTGTCCATTCTCTTACTGTATGGTCTTTCTAGAAGCTCCTTGAGGGCAGGGACCATATAGTTTGCTTATATTTGTACTCCTAGTGATTAATGTATTACTTGGCATAAAGCAGCTAGCATTCACATAGCACTTTATTTGCTAAGACTTTTACAAAGATCAGCTTATTTGATTCACACACCAGTCCTGGGAGATAGATGCTATTATTAACCTCATTTTTAGTTGAGGAAATTGAGGTAAACAGTGGTTGAGTGACTTACTCATGGTCACACAGTCAGTAAGTATCAGAGGCTTTATTTGAAATCAGGCTTTCCTGACTTCAGACCCAATACTTACATAGTAAGTGTCACTTGCTTACTCACTCAACTTACTTTCTCTAAAATTACTTCCTGAGTAATTCTGAGCAGAGGGTGACAACTGGTTTTGAGACAAATTGTCCTTAAAAAGGTGGTTGCCATTTACTTACTTAGCTACTATATACATAGTTTTTTGCTAATCGTACCCAGATCATAATTTTGAGTGTGTGTATTGGACTTATCGATTCTCCATTAAGGTTGCCTTGCAAAGAATGTCTATTTTACTTAAGGCACACTTCTTAAAAGTTCAAAATATTTCTTCTTCAAGGAGTCTTTGCTTCTGATTCTTGTAAGTCTCTCTCTCTCTCTCTCTCTCTCTCTCTCTCTCTCTCTCTCTCTCTCTCTCCCCCAGCCAGTTTCTCCCTCTCTCTTCCTTTCTTCCTTCCCTCTTCTCCATTCCCCTTCCTTCTGCAATCCCCACAAATCTTTCTACTCTCTCTTCATCTCTTCTCTCCAACACACACATCTTTGTCCTAGCATCCAATCAGATAATCATTCGTGATAGTTAATACCCAAGCCTGGAGGACCAGGAGATCTAGCAGGTTGGCATAACCTTAGGATAGGGAACCTTTGGCCTTGAGGCCACATGTGGCCCTCTAGGACCCCAAGTGCAGTACTTTGACAAACGTAAAGGTTTGGATTCAGTCAAAGGGTCGCATTTGAGGACCTAGAGGGCCATATGTGGTCTCAAGGCTGCAGGTTCTCCACCCCTGATATAGACAAAGGCCTGTCAGTCTACATCCAACAAAACTTTTCATTCAAGTTTTTTACTTCACATGACATGATCAACCTCTCAAGGAAAGACCAGCCCTATTTTCTTGAAACAATATTGGTTTTTACTGACTTTAGAATGGATTTTCAAATGAAACCTTCACAAAGGTAATGCTCAAAATTTTGAGGAAAATTTCTTCATGTGCTTGAGGATTCAGTAAATAAACCATTCTAGGAAATATGATTCATGAAATAGCCTGAAGTTTGCTTTTGTTTAAAAAGCTTTGCTTATCATTGGAGGCATTTGGATGCAGCCTTTACTTAGAAAGACTTCTTATTCCCTCTAAAAGTGCAGGAGGTCTTTATATTGGCAAAATACTGACCCTTCAAATCACTGAATCACAGCCTTAGAACTGGAAGTCCAGGGTCTCAGAAGCCATTGAATTTAACTTCTTCATTTTACATGAAAAACCTGGGGTCGACTCACAAAGTAAAAAAGGTGAAGCCAAGATTTGAACTCGAGTCACCTTATCCTAGAAACAGAACTCTTACTCCCATACCCACCTTGGGATAAGGCTGTATTTCATGGAAGCCTGACTTTCTGGAGGATATAGTACAACCAATTTGGTGAAAAGAAAAAAAAAACTACCCTCTGAAATATCAGATGTGAAATTATGTACATATCAGAAAGTAATTATGTATTACAGTTTTGTGGTATGAAAATCGGCTTAGTCTTCTCTATTTTGTTCCCAAATTCCTCTGACCTTTATTAGGAGGCTATTTTGTGCCTGTCAGCTCCCTGCAGTGATTAGCATTTATGGGATTATTTTAGAAAATGTTTCCTTAGTTAGTCTTTTTCTTAATCTTCTGAATTAGGAAAAGCAAAGCGTTAAACCACATAGCACTGCCCTAATTTTGTTTTTGGGAAACAGTGGGGAAAAAAAAATTGTTCAGGCTTCCACTTTACTCCCATCACAAGTGATTACACTCTGTGTGTGTGCCCATGTGTGTGCGGGAGTATGTGTGATAGTGTGTGAGGTGCTTGTGTGCCCACATGTGTGTGTGAGACTGTGTGTGCTCATGTGTCCATATATGCGTGTGTGTGTAGGAATACCGTCTCCTCTGACCCCCCAGACCCTTGTAGCTTTCAAGTTACTTGAGGGCAGATACTATGTCATTTTCAACTTTGTGTCTCTAGTGCCCAGAACAGGGACTTGAACATAGTAGACACTAAAATGTTTTTAACTAATAACTTTTATTTTAACATAGTAGACATATAACAAATATCTATCAAATTAGATGAAATGGAATTATTTTTTTTTGGTAAACACTTCAGAATAAAGAAGAATCTAAAAGAAAAATTAGCCAAAGCACAGTTAATGATGGAAAATGACTATCTATTGCTACTTAAATGTAATAAAATGTTTTAAATGCTTTTAAAAAATGCAATCATATAGAAAAGAACAGGAAATAAAGTAGATGTTGGTCAAATGGGGAATGTCTAAATAAATTGTGATAATGGTAAATGAATGTAATAGAGTATTATTGCGCCATAAAAATGCTGAATATGAAGTTTTTCCTCTGTAAACTTGGGAGGCCATATGAACAGATACAGAGAAGTAAACAGAATCTGGAAAACAATATATACAAAAACTATGATAATGCACATGGAGAGAACAAAAAAGTTCAAACTGA
Organism: Pseudocheirus occidentalis; assembly: GCA_028646575.1. Classification (NCBI taxonomy): domain Eukaryota; kingdom Metazoa; phylum Chordata; class Mammalia; order Diprotodontia; family Pseudocheiridae; genus Pseudocheirus; species Pseudocheirus occidentalis. The sequence goes on from JAQQSW010004330.1 coordinate 8,857, forward strand.
AGTTTATTCCTCAAGGACAGATAAGAAAATGCATTCTCCCCATTTCTCTGGAAAGGCCTATGTATGTGTGTGTGGGGGGAGTACAGGCCTGGAACACAGCATGTCATGTCACATTTGGTTGACATATTATTTAGCTTTGTTGAATTGATTTTTTCTTCTCTTTTATTTTATTATAAGAAATGGCTCAGAGGAGAGGAGAAGGAGGGATATATCTTGAAATGGAGAGGATTAAAAAATACAAAAATTAATAAAAAAGAAAAAAAGTGCCACCACATTTAAAATATGGTAGGTGGTAGGGAGAATGGGAACCGAAAGCTAGATGTTCTCTGGGGACCATCTACTTTCAGAAATATGGGACTCAAACGTATTCAAGCTAATGCATTTTAATGTAAACTTCCTAACGTGCACAATGTCCTAAGTTTTAATGGTTCCCTCAGCCCCAGAATCAATAATTCCTTTCCAGATTATAATCTTTGGGGCAGCAAGTCCTTCAGTTCATGGGCAGATAAATGTTGGGTGCACTGAGGCTGGCAGAGGTGAGAGTGTCTCAGTGAAAGATGGCCTGTTATGAAATTGTTAGGTTCAATGAGCACATGGGAACAAAAGCAAAACCAAATGTGGGACTTCAGTACCTTCCTCTCGCCAAAGTATGTTTGCAACTGCAGCACACCAGCATTGGGAGAGCCAGGAAGTCATTGAGAGCATGAAACAAAAACAAAAACAAAATAAAACAAAGCCACGTGAAAACTTTCATTAGAACAACTTTACTAAAATAACTATTTTACTCTCAAGTAATGACTTCTCACGAAAACTACAGCATTAGATCTTTCTGCATATGGTGCAAGTGCAATTACAGGAAAGAACTCATACCCCCATAAGCACCAAAATTACCTTCTGGGCATAGAATTGGATCTTGAGAACACAACATTTTAATTCGAAGATAACATTACTCCCAGTAATGCAGCAGTTTTTTTTTAATTTAAAAAAATTTAATAGAGTGAGGAACTGATTCCTGAAGCTACTCCACGATTTTACTTATCTCCTAAGCATTCAATATCATACTTTTATTTAGGATCCCGTATTCTTTAGGGATCCTTGCTTGCTTTGTGATATTTGTAACATTTCTAATTTGGCAAAGTTAAAGGGAGAATGGCTGATGATTTCATAGAAGTACAAGTAGAATAACCTCTGAAGACACAAGTTTATAGCATCCTCACTTAGTAATAATAATTAATAACAGCTAGCATTAATATGGAATGTTAATTTTTTTTTTTTTTTGCTTTTTTTGGAGGGCAATTGGGGTTAAGTAACTTGCCCAAGGTCACACGGCTAGTTTTTTTGGTGTTAAGTGTCTGAGGCCGGATTTGAACTCAGGTCCTCCTGACTCCAGGGCCGGTGCTCTATTCACTGCGCCACCTAGCCGCCCCTGGAATGTTAATGTTTGCAAACTGCTTTACAGATATCTAGTCTGATACAACAACTCTAAGAATTAGGTGCCATTATTATGCCCATTTTACAGATGAGGAAAGTGAATCAAAGAAAGGTTAAGCAATTCACCAACAGTCATACAGTTAGAAAGTGTCTGAGGCAGGAATTGATCCCCAGGTGGAACAGCTTAAAGTAAGATGCTTGTCTATGAATGAGTCATCTGCAGTGTTTGTCCATATAAAAATCAGATTTAGGAATCTTCACTAGACCAGTGAAAAGTCTTCCTTCCTTAGAGCTCTCTGGGTTTGGGCCCCTCTTGACATACCAATGACTGCATACTAATTTGTATTTTGATTGTATGTGTACCTGTATAGCTATATTTGATGGTGAGCTGCTTCAGAGCATGGAGACCGTCTTATTTAACTTTTTATTGATTAATTATTCAACTCAATGCTGCTCAGTGCCTTGTAATACACAAAGATGGTGCTACACAAATATGGAATCCAGATTGAGCCTTAGGGACCAACACTCTTGAGTTTGGCCTGAGGCACAGGCAGAATGGACAGCTGGGAATAAAGTCAGGGCCGCCTAAGGAGTTCTCTCCTTTCCCTTCCTACCTCAAACATAGGAATAGAGAATAGCAGCTAAAAGGTATCTTAGAGGTCGCAGAGCCCAACCCTGGCCCCATTGGCTTTCCATTTCCCCAAGGATTGCTGATACTGGAAATTGCACCATGAGTAAATACTCTTCCCATTAAAATGCAAATACTGACTTTAGGGGGAGCAGGACAAAGTAGAAAGCAGCCGGTCTATATTATTCTGAGCCAATAACCCTTCGGCATGACTGATTTTCAGATCAGTTTTTACCAAGACAGAAGATGAGGAACTCTAGAGAGGGAAGGTACAACCCAGTGTGAAGAAGGCACAGAAATGGGAGGTCAGAGGCACTTACAATAAACTTCCATTGGGCAGACATCAAATTCACCTTCACAAGGCTGAAGAATGGCAATGCTAGGCCTGATCCTGGATGGGAGTATCAAGGTCAAAAACATGGGGCGGCGAAGTCAGTGGAAACTAATGCTAATAATAACTACTAACTGACATTTATACAGTACCCTATGGATAACAAAGTGCTCCTTTGAGTAATTTTATTCCATGATAACTTTAGATTTGCAACTTGACATTGCTCAGTCTATTTATTCATGAATTCTTAACCTTGGATCTGAGAACTTGTTTTATTTTAATTTTTTATATTTTGATAACTGAATTTCAGTGTAATTGGTTTCAATTGTAATCCTGTGTAATTTAATTTTATGCATTTACCATATTATTCTGAGAAGGGGTCCATAGGTTCCTGCCACACAAACAATTAAAAATTCCTGGGTGTACAAATAGAGTAAGGCTGAAATTCACTCCCAAGTTTGACCTTCCTGGAAGAGGCCATGAGAATCTCCTAATGAAGAATTAAATGCTGCAAATGGAATCTTTGGATTTGCTTTTCTTGTTTCCTCATTATCTTCCATGAAAAGATAGGTTACTGCCCCTCGTAGCAAACTGCATCAGAAGTTTTGTATGGAAAATCCCTTTCTCCTCTCACTTTAGCCTTCTTTGTTTTTTGTAAAATGGCTATCAAGTCTAAGGGAGTCTCATTTACCTTTCGTGGTGAGACACCCATGGTTACTCCCCTAAACATCTGTTTTCCCACAATTGAAAAGGCTGGCCTCTATTGTCCTGACCCAGATGAGCATTCTGGATTAAAAGTAGGCAAGAAACTACATATTGTGAACATACATAATTTCTTTTTTTTTTTTAATCTTTTCTTTTCTTTTCTAAATTTTTTTTTTTTTGCTTTTTGGAGGGCAGTTGGGGTTAAGTGACTTGCCCAAGGTCACACAGCTAGTTTTTTGTGTTAAGTATCTAAGGCCGGATTTGAACTCAGGTACTCCTGACTCCAGAGCCAGTGCTCTGTTCACTGCGCCACCTAGCCGCCCCAACATATATAATTTCTAAAGAAATTTAAATATGAACTCCTCTCCCCCCGCAACTTACGGGTCTTTCTAGCTGAATCTTCAATAAAGAGAGAAGAAATATCTTCATCCACACCGACATCATTCTTAGCAATGCATGTGTAGGCGCCTGTATCTTCATAACGCACACTGTTGATGTGAAGTTCACTTCCATTGGCTATCAAAAAAAAAAAGATTTAAACTAACCGAAGACTTTTAGACCTGGCCTTGAACTTAACCAGGACTATGAGACCAGTAATGAATACATCTTGCTACTCAATAACTCCTCTATTCCTGTCTGACTCTGTGACCCCATTTGGGGATTTTTGGCAAAGATAATGGAGAGATTTGCCATTTCCTTCTCTAGTTCATTTTACAGATAAGAAACTGAGGCAAAGAAGGTTGAGTGACTTGCCTAGTAAATATCTGAGGCCAGATTTGAACTCAGGAGAAGAGTCTTTCTGACTCCAGGCCTGGCACTCTATCCACTGTGCCACCTAGTTGCCCTCATAAGAGCTTACCTAGAGCTAAAAGGGAACTCAGAGGAGTAATTTAAAAACCATGCAACTGAGCTCATGGACTTGGTCAAGGTCACATATGTAGTAAGCATCAGATTTGAAATTTTAAACCAGGTCCTCTAGCCTGGTCCTTCCACTGTACTACACGGTCTTATTACATCACATTTAAGAATTCAAGACTGGGGCAGCTAGGCAGCACAGTGAGTAGAGCACCAGCCCTGGAGTCAGGAGGACCTGAGTTCAACTCTGGCCTAAGACACTTAATACTTACTAGTCTTGTGACCTTGGGCAAGTCACTTAACCCCAATTGCCCTGCCCTCCACCCTCCAAAAAGAAAAAAAAAAGAATTCAAGACTGGCCTCCTCTCAAGCTGGTGATTAGTTATTTAAAATCATTATGGCTGAGAACTACAAGGATATACCAACTTGCCAACAGACATTTATAGAAGGTAGTTTTCAGATGTTAGCCAGAGGAATATGGTGAAGAATGTGACAAGATCATGCTTAACCATTCTTACTCAAATTCAGGGTCACATTAGAAGATGTCTTCCTCTTTTTAGAGATGCTAGTTGTTATCATGTATTGTTGGAAGATAATTCTTTTAAATCTCATTTGCATACTTCTGTACCCAGTCACTATCCCTTGCAGCAGATATTTTAAAATGAGGGAAAAAAAAGTTGCTCAGCAAAACCAATCAGTACATCAATGATGTATGACAGTGAAAAAAATAGTCTGTATCCCTCACCTTCTATCTCTGTGTAGAAGATTTGGGGGATTCATTTACTCAACTCTTCTGGGGAGTCAAGCTTGACCTCACCAGAAGCATGAGATACAGCCATCTGCCATCTAGTCATTTTCTTATGTAAGAGAAAATTGCATTGATTAAGATAATTTTTTTTCAGAAAAGGATAAGCTTTTAAAAAAATTTATATATATTGTTACAAAGAATTTTTCTTTCATATTTGCAAAAGGAAATTTGAAATTTAGGTAAAGGAAACATAGGCATAATCTATTGGAGTATTTGTTTAACAGCTTGGTCATGAAATAATTTGCTAATGAAGTAGAAGGTTTTCTACTATTCTTATCCTCATCCCATAACATAGACACTTTCCCCAATTTATCTGGAAGGATCAAGAAAATTTCCTAACAGTACAGTTGAGATTGTTATCTAGCCTATACTTTATAAAAAATTGGGAGACCTGACATTTATTAATTTCCAACTTATGAACTTTAAAAAAGTGTTTTTCGTATCTAGAGAGTACTGTAGCTTATACCCAAACATGAAGGATATACACAATACTTGGCTGGTTCTTACCTATGAGAGAGAGCTGCTTAGACAGTCTAGGCCCAACATCTATGCCATTTTTAAGCCAGGTAATTCTTGGGGTGGGAATGCCTTCTGCATGGCATTTCAGACTGGCTGAGACTCCAGGTTCCTGGGCCTGAGTTTCTGGGTAAACACGGATGACAGGAGGCACTGTGGAAGATAAACATGGGCGATCTTAACAAGCCAACTGGTCAGAGACATGCTCTCATGCTTCTTTTTAACTTTGATACACTGACCAACCCTTTTGATCTTGCAGGACATATGCGAAAGGCAGAAATTTATTATGAAACTGAGAAGATGGCTAGACAAACTACTTTGATTCCAGAAGAC
>JAQQSW010004332.1:0-14463 GCA_028646575.1 Pseudocheirus occidentalis
AGCCCCTGCTGCTGAGTTGCCTTCAGCGAGAGATGTGTTCTCTGTATTTTTGTGTGAGTTTGAGAGTCCTAGACTTTATCTGGGCTCATAATTTTCTGGGTGTTTAGGGTGGCAGTGTGGGAGCTGTGGGACCTTGCTGCTTCTACCAACACTATAATCTCCAAAGAACAAAAATGACTGGTGGCCCAAATGTCAGTGCAAAGATAAATTATCAGTATAGATAAATTGCAGTCTATTACTATTGATAACTTGTGTGCATACCAAGTGACATGAACATCATTCATGACATATTTGTCCAGAATTTTAGATATGGCCAATGGGAGAAGTTATTTTGCTCGATTAAAGTCTTGTTTTTCTTTCTAAGTTGAGATGAGAGAGGGAAGGGAAAGAAAATATTTGTTAATTTTTAGAAATAAAATAGAAAAAGAGAAAGGATGTGGGTTGGTCATGTATGGACTTGTTATAACTTTTCAGGTTCACTCCAGTCTAAATCTGCTGTTGTGCCTAATTTCAATTCCATGAAACCAGATGTGCCTCAAATTAAGTCCATCATCCTTAATCTCATAGTTGTTGTTGTTCAGTCTTATCTGACTCTTTGTGATCCCATTGGGGGTTTTCTTGGCAAAGGTACTGGAGTGGTTTGCTATTTCCTTCTCCAGCTCATTTTACAGATGATGAAACTGAGGCAAACAGGTTTTGGTGACTTGCTTAGGGTTACATAACTTGTAAGTACCTGAGGCTGAATTTGAATTCAAATCTTCTTGATTGCACACCCAGCATTCTGTCCACTGTGTTACCTAGCTCCCCCTAGCTAATATCATCACTATGCTGCTAATTCAAGCCTGTACAAATACCACCTTCCTCAGCCTCCTCTTCCCTCTGCTTGGAAGGCTAGAGGTGGAGTACCAAACTCCACTCAATGTCTTCTTTTATAGAGAGTAGTAACAGGGACTTTTTGGTCTCATTCTACTTTGCATCTGCTGCTCTGCCTGCTTTCAGCTCCATGAAACACGATACTCCCTGCTATACCCCAGACCCCAGTCTCTCACCCTTTCCTACCTTCTTTTATGTGCTATCTCCCCCCACCCACCCCATTAGATCATAATATTCTTGAAGGCAGGGACTGTCTTTATTAATTGTATCCCCAGTACTTAGCATAATCTCTGGCCTGTAGTAGGTACTTAGTAAATGTTTATTGGTTTGGATTACTGAAAGAATGAAAAATAATTGATGGTCTAATAATTATACAAAATCCATGAAATACAAAAGCAACCTCTCATGCATTGAATAGATCTACTATGTAGAACTTGTGGAATTGAGCAGGGTAAGAAGGCATAGATGAACAGTGATCCATATCTTCAGAGAGAATCCCTACACTGACAAAAGCTAAATTGAGAGTGCTGTTATAAAAACTAAAACAAAAAAATAGTGTAGAAAGCATCGCCAATTATTATTGTAAAATAAATAATTTGCTTTATATAACAGGTTTTCTATGTTTTTCTTGTCATGGTGCTTAGGAATTTTTCAATCAAAAATATCTAAACTTTTGCTACTTTTCTAATATAGTTACATGGTTAATATTAGCTACTTTTAAAAAATAAACAGAAGAACTATAGGCATTTAAATTTAAACACACAGACACCAAAATGATCAGACAATTGCTGTTGAGAATGGACAGTAACTAGGTTTAATTTTTACAATAAGTAATGGTGCAAAATTGTTGAGAATTCATGAAGTTTGGATCAGAATCATTTAGAATCTGAAGGAACCTAACTGATCCTCTCTTAATTTTGCAGATAATCTCCTAATTTTGCATATGGTAGAAAGAACTCCACCTGTAAAAGAAAGCCCTCCATGTTTGTTTTTACAAAAACACACTCAATTTAGCTTTTTTCAGTGTAGGGATTCTCTCTGAAGATATAGATCACTGTTCATCTATGCCTTCTTACCCTGCTCAATTCCATAAGTTCTACATAGTAGATCTGTTCAACGCATGAGAGGTTGCTTTTATATTTCATAGATTTTGTATAATTATTAGACTGTCAATTATTTTTCATTCTTTCAGTAATCCAAACCAGTAAACATTTACTAAGTACCTACTACAGGCCAGGGATTATGCTAAGTACTGGGGATACAATTAATAAAGATAGTCCCTGCCTTCAAGAATATTATAATCTAATGGAGTGGGTGGGATGAGAGTAGGCCTTATGTGTGTAGAGAGGCCTGCTTATGGCAAGCATTGTTATTATGAGGTTCCAAGGAAAGCAGAATAGACATCTCTAGAGTCTTCTCCCCCAGCCCTTCTCCAAGGGACACTTTCATTCCTGCTGGAAGGGGAAGTAGGAAGTTGGGGCTGGAGGCTACTCTGCTTTCCTCAGAGAGAGGGGGTACCAGTCTAGGATTATATCTATTGTCTCCTTAAATATTATTAGTCTAGTGGTTATGATCTAGGCCAGGGTTCAGTCTAACTTATGATCACCGACTCTTACATACAAGAGACTCCTTTCACTTTTCCATCAAAATACCAATTTCACAATGAATACTTGTAGAGAGCAGGCAAAGAAACCTATTTTTTCCAAATCAGTAGTAAAACAGAAATCAGAGAAGACATATGTAGGAAAAATGGTAACAGACATTACTGGTAAAAGAGCTGTCCCACTGAGAATGAGTTAACTAAGAGAACGACCTGGATCTCAACCAATGGGAAACTCCTTGAAGTCTCTAGTATAGGAAGCTGGGAATGAGTACATGATGGAGATGACCATCTCTATTTATGTTTTCCCAGTCTTTTTCTTCAGCAGTCTGATGTGAGATTGGTTTCTTCCATCTTTTCTCTCAAAGCTGGAAGTCAGAAGTGCCCAGAGTCAGTGCTTAAAGAATCTTGAAGAAGACTTGAAACTTGATGAATCCCCAAAGTGAACTTGTTCTGAGAAATCCTGAAAGGCACTGATATAGAACTGAAGCTCTTCTGCTCCTTCACTCATAGGTGAGCAGGGTGTTCATCTCCACCAAAAAGGGAGAGAGTTCCATAACAAGGAACTTTGGGACAAGGGTTACACGTAGATAAGGAAAGCAAGGCACAGATGGTAAATTATTTGACAAAATTCACAAAAATGATTGAAAAAGTCAAATTTGGACCCAACTCTTTTAATTTCAAGTTGTATTCTTTCCAGGGCACCAGTTTTCTAATTTTCTTACGATACAAGTTATGAGAAAACTCACCTTGGTTTTAAATATGTCAATTTTTAAGCCTCAATGAAACTATTAGAAAGAAACAAACATTTGTGTGGCTTCTCTGCTTTCTCTTGTGGAAAAGCAATAAAGATTTGAATTAGGATGAAGCCTGCTAGGTAGAGACAATGTTCAAGGATTGTTTAAATCATGCTTCATTTATTAGAGAACAAAGCCTTTGGAGATTTACCCATAGGACACAGCATTTAGGCAGAGCACAGAAAGTTACAAGTAATTCCTGATCTCACCACAGTGTGGAGATATTGCAACACCATTTCATCTCGGTAATGCCTGGATTACCAACCAGGTTGGCTCCTTCATTTCCACTGTCTGTACCAATTTTCTTTTCCATTCTATTAATTCTTATCAGAAAGAAATAAGCTAATAAATGTGTATGGCACACATTTTCTTTATTCAGACAGAGTGGTTTTCCCATATGACCGTAAAGTTCCTGTGCATCCACTAGCCTTAGAAACAAGGTCTCATGTTCAAGGGCAGGGTGATCCTTTTAGCTGTCTCTTGTCCTATTCTAAACATAGGAATAGGTGGCCTTCTAATACCAATGAAACCTTTTTAATATGAAGAGTTATTTTCTATTCTGAAAGGGGTATTATTTGTGGTGCATGTAAAATCACAAAAATCCTTGAGCCTCATTGGAGGATGTGGCTGCTGGTGGTATTTGTGTCTTTTTCAGCAGGTGTGATGATACCTTCCTTACTAAATAGGAAATGACATCCAGCACAATAAATTTAGATACTGTTCAAGCGCTATATTGCTCATCACTTAGAAAACAAGTTGAAAAGTGGCATTTTTGAAAAAGATGCTTTTGCTGAAAGGATATTTTTGAAGGTTACAAGCTTTTGCTTACCCAGTTAATTAATTGAGTAAATAAATTAGGTTTTGTCAAAAGGATGCTCACATTTGGTACAAATAAATTTAACTTTTGGGGCTTATGCACTTACATAAGGTAATACAGTGCCTCAATAGCAACCTCGTGGAAATGGTTTGATGGCTGAAAGCTATTTTATTTTGGTTGAAAAGCATTAGTAAGGGAGTAGAAATATATTCCAGTCATTTCCATTATATTCAGTCTGGGAAAAGGGGGGGGGGGTTAGGGAAAAGAAGAGGAAAAAAAAAAGCAGCCCTTTCAATTAGATCCTCAGTATGTGAATTAAGTAGAGTGGAGGCTTTGAGTTCTCTGTTGGCCCTGAGAGTTAGGAAGCTTCAGTTCTCTTCTATCAAATGAATTGGTTAAGTGACCTCAGTTAAACTGTTTAACATTTCTATAAGCTTATTCGGGGCTTAACATCTAGCTCTTACCTAAATCACAGAGCTGTTTTGCAAGGCTTAATTAGAGGGTATCTGTGATGGGTTCTCAGATCCATGGTGAAGGTAGCAATAGAATGTGCACCCAGAAAATGGGTACCCTTAACATTCATCAGTTATAGTGCTGTCACATGACGGGGAAAGAAGCATAAAGGTGAAGTTGGGAGGACAGGGAGGGGGAGAAAATTTAGAACTCACCAATTTGTGGAACTGAATGTTGTAAACTAAAAATAAATAAATTTAAAAGAAAAAAAGCAACAAAAAGGTCTCAGTGCATTTTTAAGCTTTCACATATATACATATTATATATAAATACATATATAGCATATGTATGTGTATACATATATCTATATTTTATAAACTATTTTAACATCTGGATAATAATCCCTATTGAGTGAACCAAAAACATTGTCTTCTTTAGAGATTCATAAAACAATTTAAATTTGTTTTTGGAACTGAGAAAAAAAAACTAATTGATATGTACTCAGAAAAAATATGAAGATAAAAAAGTAGGAAATTATGAAGTTTTCTCAAACTTATTTCACTCTCAACCTGCCCTCAGGACAGATAATAGATAATTTGCAGATATAGCTGCATGGAAAAACTTTACTTCTCTTAAAGAAACAAAACACTGTGGATCGGAGGAATCATTTTGCTTAGCATTTTGCAAGAAAGTGTCATTTGGTGTGACTATTCAGATTCTTTCACAAATGGGAAATATTAAATTCAAGAGCAATTTGTTATAAGTAACATAACCTATTATTTACTTTGATTTGGATACATTGTGGCTTGAGTCACATCCCTTAGAATAGAACAACGTATATGAAAAGCTTGATATTATGTAGTACTTAAAACAGGTGTTGATTCTATTGCCCTGTCAGTATCATACAGATGTCCCTTATTGGAAAAAAAATAGCTAAGAGAGAGATTTTCGACTATCTTTTTGCTTGTGGGTTGTATGTAATCTTTGAGCAGTTATGTTTTAAGTGCCTCCTGTGAGGAAAGCATGAAGCCATGTGCTGAGGCAGATACAAAGGTAATTGTTTCTCTCGCCTCATGGAGCATCCATCCACACACGTGCAAAATAATTTTAAAAGACATGAACATGCAGCACCAAACAAGTAATATACAATGGCTGTGATAGTATGGGCAGGGAATAAAATAATATGAAAGATTACAATGCTCTAGGATGGTTTTCTTTAAAAAATATTGGTTCGCAGGGGAACATTGTGCGCAGTAACAGCAACATTGCGTAGTGAGCAACTATGATTGACTTAGCTCTTCTCAGCAATACAGTGATCCAAAACAATTCCAAAAGACTCAATTCTGTTCACATCCCAAGAAAGTACTGATGGAGTCTGAATGCAGATTGAAGCATATTATTTGCACTTTGTATTTTTTTCTGTATTTTTTTCCTTTTGTTCTGTTTCTTCTTTTACAACAACTGATGCAGAAATGTGTTTTACGTGATTGCACGTGTATAACTTGTATCAGATTGCTTGCCATCTTGGGGGGGAGTAAAAGAAGGGAGGAAAGGAGGAAGGGAGACAAATTTGGAATTCAAAATCGTATTTTGAAAAATTAATGGTGAAAATGGTCTTTATATGTAATTGGAAAAAAGAAAATACTGTTTCCAAAAATGGGTTGGTTTGCTAGACACTAGATAGTTGAATATTGATTTGTCTTCTGTCTGCCTCCATTCTAGCTGCAGAAGTTCTATTGGAGCAAATACCCTTTCTTGGCCAGAGGACTGACATGCATGTAGTTTGGTGAGAATTAGTTTTCAGTTAACACCTATGCATATATATATTGAGGCATCTGGATGGCTCATTGGATACAGTGTTGGGCCTGGAATCTGGGAATGTGTTGTTGTTCAGTCATTTTCAGTTATCTGACTCTCTGTAGAGTATAAGGTCCTATTTGGGTTTTTCTTGGCAAAGATACTGGAGTGGTTTGCCATTTTCTTCTCCAGATCATTTTACATATGAAAAAACTGAGACAAAGAGTATTAAGTAACTTGTGCAAAGTCACACAGCTAGTAAGTGTCTAAGACCAGATTTGAATTCAAGAAGACTCATCTTCCTGACTCCAGGCCAGGCACTTCATTCATTATACCATCTAGTTGCCCTCAGAAGTCAGGAAAGACCTAAGTTTAAATCTGACCTCAGACACTTACAAGCGGTATGACCCTGGACAAGTCACTTAATCTCTGTTTGCCTTAATCCACTGAAGGAGGAAATAGCAAACCACGCTAGTATTTTTGCCAAGAAAGCCCCATGGACACTATGGTCTATGGGGTCCCGAAGAGCTGGACATGACTGAATGACTGGAAACCAACAAAAATACATATATGTAAGAGACTTGGCCCTGCCTAGAAGTGCATTGACAGGGAAACATCGGCAAACCCAGTTGCCCTCCTACTGGTCAGTTTGTTTTTTCCTAGAGTTATAGGGATCTTGCCCTTGTGTTTGAACTGATTACTGGGAAGAAAGAAAAGCCAACTTAGGAGATATAAGGGAAGTGGCTTTAGGAAAAAAGCATTGCTTTGGCTGTAAAATCCATGAGAAATCAACAGAAGGCCATGCCAGAGTGATCAATGGCCAGGACCAACAGATGATAGAGGCATCCAGATGGATCTACCCTACTCTTTATTTATTAGACACAAGCAGTAGTGAAGACTGCATTATCTAAAATGAGTCTGTATAAATTTTAATAGCCATAAATAATGATTTTGCTAAATTCCTGTATGCTCAGCTGGAAAGAAAGAAGGAATTTCTTTCTACAAAGACGAGAGTCAAACTGGGTGAGAGACAAAAAGAGAAACAGAGATAGAGGGAAAGGGACAGAGAGAAACAGAGAGAGGTGAAAAGAACCAGAGATAGATGGATAAATGGAAGGAGATGGAGACACAGAGAGAAAAAGTGCAAGACAAAGCGAGACAGACAGATTGACAGAGAGACAGAGACAGAGAGATACACAGACAGAGACACAGAGTACACAGGAGCCCAGAGAGAAGCTCTAGTAACTAAATGAGTTAGAAAAGAAGCAGACTAGGCAGAATAGACATGTTTAACCTGTGAGGCTATAGGTGGCAGGTTCCCTTTGGGATGCAAAGCTTAAAAGTCTATCATGGTTCAGGGAAGGAAGACTAACACTATTTGGCTTTAGAACCTGATGTTAGGTTTAGGGTTGGAGGGCGCCTTGCCTGGCTTATGAGCTCCTCTTAGAGGGTAGATATGGATTTACATGGTAGATTTTACAGAAGTTACTTGAGCCCTTCCTACATGCCTACCACTATTCTCTATATGATGTGCTACCTTTATATGCGAAAGTGATATTATTCGCCCAGTATAGGTAGTATGTGTCATAGTATTGTTTTTATAGTAACAATAATAGATTTGGACTTGATCCACCCACTTGCTAATATAGCGTCCTTTATCACCAACATATTTTCATCACATCTAGGTGGGATAAGTGTGTCATCCTGAATAACTAGCTTATGTGTAGAGAAATTGGACTTGGACCAACCCACTTTCTGCCCCCCCCCATCCCAGTTCAGAAAGTCCATAATGTAATGACAAAGTGTTAATGAGGTGTCAAACTAACTGTAAAAATGCAGCTTCACCTGGCGATACCTTTATGAGGTTCCAACAAGTCTCTTGAGTGAATTAAAAAGGAAGTAATGTAATTGTAAGAATAATTGTTAGCCACTCCTCCAGGTGACCATTAAAAGATACTGGAACTGTTAAAGAGGCAATTTATCAGTTCAAGCCAGCAGTGGAAAGAGAAGGCAGCTCTTGAGGAGTGATCATTCTTGTAAGGAGGAGATTAGTTCTCTTTGCCCCCATCCTGAATCTACCACATAGCTCTTAAGAGGAATAACTTTTCATTAGGAAACACTGCATCTATGAAAGAGCAGAGAAACCCACCCCAAAGACAGACACAGTCATCTACGGAAGAAAGTAATTTCAGAGGCCATGATTGTTATTGTTGTTCTGTCATTCCCAATTCTTTGTGACTCCCCTTCAGGTTTTTCTTGGCAAAGATACTGGAGTGGTTTTCCATTTCTTTTTCCAGCTCATTTTACAGATGACAAAACTGAGGCAAACAGGGACAAACGACTTGCCTGTGATCATACTGTTAGTAAATGTCTGAAACTGGGATTTGAACTCAGCTCTTCCTGACTCTAGACCCTATGCTGTATCCACTGCAACCCCTAGCTACCGTAAAGACCATGACCCTAGGAGCAAAAGAGAGTCAATTATGATCTCAAGAGAAAACTAGCCTTGAGAGTCAAGAACTAGGTTGCAAAGAATAACAGAAGGAGGAAAAGACCTTTAAGATCCTGCAGTTCAGGAGTGAGTTGCTTTGACCATATGTATCTCCTACACGTATGCCTCAATGCCATTGTATTCCAGGCTTGTGTCCACTCTATGTATTTGTGAGAGAACGAACCTCAGCAGTAGATATTTTATATACTCTTCTTACCATGCTTAATCAATGCCTTTGCTAAGAGCCAGCTGGTCTTTTCTGTGATTGTTGGCAATCCTACATTGACACTAGATCTCTAGAATGTCATGTATATGTCAACTGAGGGCCAGAATCAGAATGGAGCAGTTACAAACCGAGTGAGTGTGGACTTGGGAGGTGTGGGAAGAATTTGGAACAGTTCAAGTCACAGTTCTTCTTCTGAGTCATTGTGTGATACTGGGTCTTAACTTATCTACATCTCAGTCATTTTTTAAATTGAGCTCTAAATGATAACATTCGATGGTTCTGCTTTTCAGCCATACTTTCACTCATAACTAACACCATTAGCAGAAGCTTCTTTGAAAATGAAAGATTGTGATTATTTTTTCTTCAACCAAAACATTTATTGATGGAATAGGCTTTTGTATATGTGTGTATATATATATACATATATATATATATATATATAAAAAATATATATATATATATATAATTTTATTCTGAATAAAGAAAATGTTTTAAAATTTAGATTCTTGCCCTTAATGAAAACCATGAATAATAATGCTGTTGCTTTTGGTTCTCATTTTTGTCTTAGTTATTTTTAATATTTTCCACCTAAAAATATAGTTCTCTTAATACCTCCTGTTTTGTACCGAGCATGGCATATTTCAGTCCCCTTATAATTTAGATTATTCAATAGTTAAGAAAAGGAGGTTCACTTAGCAACAGCAGTAAAAAGATTTTCAACAAAGATCTGCCTTGAGAATAGCCCAATTTGATGAACCACCATTGCCGGACTTACCCATCATGGTCTGTCAAGCATCAGAGAGCGCCTGAATCTCCTCATGGCTTTTTCCAGGAAGCAATGTCAACAACTTGAGCCTTCAGTGTTCTAAGTCAATTGGGTCTCAAAAATGGTTTGAATGCCTTTTAAGGAAAAACTAGCCTAGCTCGCAAAGGGGTAGAAATTGCCCTATTTACCAATTGCTCAAAAATGACTGAAATTCTTTCCCCAAAGTTTTTCTAAATATATATCCTATGTTAAGTTAAGACAAGTTTGGAAAACTTCTGATTAAAGACAGATTATATTGCAGTTCAGTTGTAACATAAGCTATAACAATGATGAAAGGTTTTATGCTTCTGCCAGACTCAGTCCTACCACATGCCCCTCCTCCCTATTCTCTGTTTCTGAATCACTGTGAACTAAATCCTCTAGCCTTTTCCAGTGCCAACCAAGCACTTGCACTGAGGCACTGGTGGATAATTTAGGAGTCCTCTTTTCCAATAATAGTAATTTTTCAAATAAAAGATTTTGTGTAACTAATACATAAGAACCTTCTGTTAAGACTAGGTTTTTACTTTTAAAAAAATTTATACTTTTTATTTTTTTCAAAGTAGTATTGCTGTTTGTGATGTTGTTCAGTGATTCAATTTGATCTGACTCTTTGTGACTCTATGGTCCATAGCATGCTTCAGGTCCATAGACCCTTCTGTCTTACACTGTCTTTTGAAATCTGTCCAAGTTCATATTTATTGTTTCTGTGATGCTATCTATTCATTTTCTACTCTGTATCCCCTTTTCTTTTTGCTTTCAATCTTTACCAAATCAGGATCTTTTCCAATGAGTCTTTGTCTTCTCATTATGTGGTCAAAGTATTTAAACTTCAAAGGTATTTGACCTTCCAGTGAATAGTCTAAATTAATTTAATTATTGACTGATTTTATCTCCTTGCTATCCAAGGCACCCTCATTAGTGTTCTCCAGCACCACGATTTAAAAGCATCAGTTCTGTGATGCTCAACTTTCCTTATAGTCCAACTCTCATCCGTTGCTGCTTGTGGTAGAGAACCCAATAGGAAATGAAAAACTGTTGGTTATTTGGAGAAATACTGACTCCATTTACTGAATAGGTGGCTTCTTTTTGGTAAATACCAGTTGAACACATCTGGGAAGACAGAGTACATAAGAGGCTACTAACACATACCTCTGCCCCTCACTCTTTAAAACAAAGTTAAGTTAGAGAGGGTTAGACTAGATTATTTCTAAGGTCACTTTCAACTTGAATATGTCCATTTCAGAGTTACCTAGTAATATCACAATGGTTGTTAAAAGGGAGGTTTCAAGGCATCAGCTATTCTGTACGCTATACTAGGCCCTCCTGTTGGAATCACATGTTTGGTATGTTACCACTCCATTATGTTATGCATTAAAATCTATATAAAGAAATAATATTTAATTCTGTCATTAGGGATATGGATTTTGGTATAGCATGACATTTGTGGGATCCTAGTTGTGTGGTATATTTATAGGAATCTAAAGAAATAATTTGATGTCTGATGAATTCAAGGTACAAACAACCGTAATGATATAGGTGTCATTTGTATAAGCAGAACAAGTTCAAATGATGCCATTTGTCCTAGGATGATGGATCTTGACCATAGATGACCATACAGTGGCATTGTCACAAAAGTTATTCAGTCTCTAGAGCATCCTGTATCCTTGGGAGCAATAATGTATAAAAAACCATGGGGAAACAAGAGATATAATTAAAAATAAGCCCCAAGAAATAGTTTCCATGTGTTTCTGCAAAGCCCTTGAGCACAGCTGGAAAATTTCAAGCCAAAATATGTTGGAACAATCATTTATAGAGGAAAGTAGCTGGGTTTGTGGTTGTACTTGGAAGTGAAATTTCCTTGTTTGGTCATAATAGCAAAATAGCTATTGAGCTTTGGGGAACTTCCTATAATATTCCCTAAAGATGTTCTGTGCTCTCTGACTGATCTAGCAAAACAGAGCATATGATTTTTAAGTGAGTGTACTATCATAGATCAATAAGTATTGTGTGCAGAATTAAATGCAATTTGAGATATACACTACCATAAAAATCATACTTAAATTTCATAATGAATGATAGTGTCCAAGTTACATAATCTGAGATGGTGGGCTTAATGTAAAGTTAAGAAATGATGTGATATGATAAGTTTGCATCTTGTAAATGAATGATTACTACATTTGAATAGTTGTGTCAAATTCTACTAGTGTTTTCAAAAGTTCTTACCACAGTTACAGACCATGTCTTTAAGTTTAGTGCAATGGTTTTCAAAGTGTGGTCCTGTGACCCATGTGGGTACCTAAAACTCAAGAGGTCTGAGGTCAAAACTATTTCCGTAATAATTCTAAGGCATGTTAATTTCTAATAGTGTAAATGTTGATAGATATAACTTCATGAGCAAAATCTATAATGAGCATAAAGTGCAGGGGTCCTCAGTAATTTTTAAGAATATAAAGGATCCAGAGGTCAGAAAGTTTGAGAACTACTGGCTTAGAGTGATATTGCTTATGATTTTCACTCTTATGTCAGAGGCTTCCATCCATCCCCACTTTGGGGTTCCTCCAACTTCTGTGGCCCAGATTATCTGGAAACCTCATTAGCCGATACATCTTAGCTCACAGGATCTCAAGGCTTAAAGCACAAACAGGCTGATTTAAGAGTTAATGAATATCAGTAAGACTTGTCAGCACCTATACAAATCAGTAATATCCACCAGTGAGCAACTCTTATCCAAAAGACCATTATAGTTTCAACCACCTATTATACCATGGATGGGGCTCATGTTCACACTTGTAAAGAGTCAGGAGACTCCCTTCCATAGTTCCTTTGGTGGCTCAGACAGAGATAGCACTTTGCCATATACTCAGAGATATACTCTTTGCCATAGTCCCTACTGCTGAATCTCAAGTGGAAGGCTTCATAGAATCCGCATATGACAAGTACTCACCTGTAATACCCCAAGAAACAACATGACTAGCTTTATTCCATCCCTGACGATGTTTAGGCTAGACCTGTGGCTGACCCTTGACTGGTATTTTGGACTTTCCAAGAATAGGCATACTGATCAGTATATAACAAGACTGAAGGATCAGTTGAGGGAGACCTACAAGTCTCATAAGAGCATTAGAGAAACCATGAGACTTTAGTACAACAAAAGAAAGTTTAAATAAGCCAGAGGAAAAAAAGAATAGTAACATTGCCAGCTTGGACTAAAGCGGAATTCTTGACTTAAGAATGGCACCATCCATCTTCTGTAGAGCTGAAGACTGAGGAATAGCACAGCAGAACTAAAGGTTCTAAACCTAAGACGCCTGACAGTAGTGGAGGATGGCAGCAGCAGAACAGTGAAACACTGATGGTAAAACGGTCAGTCATGAAATAGAACTGAGGCACAGAAAAAGCCCCATTCCTGTGGTAGAATTATAAATTATAGAACACAAATAGCTCGTTGGTATAGAGGATGGTATCTTGGAGGAAGGGATCTCCTTGCTCTCTGGGCCCCAAGATGAATCCTTTTTCTTTCATTTACTGTGTAATAAAATTGTTCTATATTTTGAAACCTTATGAAACTGAGTGCCTATAAGATAAGCTAGTGGTTACCTTTGGGGGAATGCCAGATACTGAAGCTCCCAAATTCCACTTGGGAGGAAATAATAAGTTAGAAAAACTAGAGTTCCTAAACTGTAGCTATGTTCTTTGGATCAAATGGGAAGCTCTGACACAAGTATAGTATCACTCAGAAGCAAAAAAACAAAAAACAAAAACAAAAAAAACCCCCAACAATCCAGTTTAAAAGTGGTAAAAAAAAAAATAGTCATCTATGGCTTAGTTTTGGATATAGATTTAATGAAGATGACATTGAAATAAATGTCAGAGGCAGATAAGTACATGTTAGATTAAAGGGACCTAAGACTAGGATCATCTTTTTGGAGGGTTACCAGAACTTTTGCAACTATTAAAATGCTAAGAAATGTTAATTAAAAACAACACAATTCCTTGCTCAGAGTATGCAACTAATGAATGATTGCTGAGTTGAACTGAATTATGGAATCAAGAGAATAGGGATAAGCATGGATCTTAAATATTGCAAGCAACTGACATCAGCTCTCTTCTAGGAATTTTCTATTAATCATGTAAATGCCTTTTGGTGAGTTGGGGTAAATTTTAAGAACTGAATAGCAGACTGTTGCTAATAAAGTATTGCTATGCTTGTAAAAAGGCTTCCAAATTGGTGTGGAGAATATGGCTGTCTTAGGAAAATAGCTTTGATTCTTGATGTGTTCAGCTTCAAAATGACTGTTTTTCTGTGCTCTGACAAACTGTTTCCTGCCTTATTATGGCATGGATTCTGAAAAGCTATAGCAGAAAAATACAAGTTTTGTTTAATCCTACTAAAGATTTTGAGCACGGGCCTGGTGATAGACTTTGATGCCTGGCTTCTCTAGGTCAGTTTAGTCAAATTTGCAGATTCATTGGCCAACTATGAAGGGATGTATATTTTTGGCAATAGACGGCAAGACCCTCTGCCAAGGTAGAAGTATTACAATCTTCATCACTGGTCAGGTTGAATGTTCCTACTGATAAAATACATGATGCAATAAATG
>JAQQSW010004333.1:0-14462 GCA_028646575.1 Pseudocheirus occidentalis
TCTTCCGAAGTTTCCTGTTACTGATGAGGTAACTGCCATCCTCCCAGTTCCCCAGGCTCACAACCTAGGGGGTCATCCTGGACTCCTCACTCTCTCTCATCTCCCCCTCCTCTCCATTCAGTCAGTTGTTAAGTGCTTTTGCTTCTACCTTCATAACATCCCTAGCATTTTCCCATTTCTCTCCTCTGGCTCTGTCACCGCCCTGGAGCAGACAGACCCTCCTTCGCCTTACACCTGGACTATTGTAATAGCCCGCTGGCTCATCTCCCTGCTTAGATCTCTCCTCACTCCAATCCTTCTCCTCTCAGCTGTCAAAGTGATCTTCCTAAAATGTAGATCTGACCCTATCAATGCCCCCTTCTCACTCATAACGCTCTAGTGGCTCTCTGTTACCTCCAGATCAAATATAAAATCCCTTTATGTCTTTCAAAGCCCTTCATCCCTAGCCCTTTCCCATCTTTCTAGTCTGCTTACACTCTTGTGATCAGTGACACTGGCCTCCTTACTGTTCCTTGAACATGACACCCTGTCTCTCAACTCCAGGCATTTTCAATGGCTTTCCTCTGTGCTGGGAACTCTCTTCTTATCTCGGCCCTTTAACTCCCCTGGCTTCTTTCAAGTCTCTGCTGAAGTCCTATCTTCTGCAAGAAATCTTTCCCAGTCCTCCTAACTCTCAGTGTCTTCTCTTTGACACTACCCCCATTTTGGTTGGTACATTTCTTATTTGTTCATAGTTCTTTTTGCCATTACATTGGGAGCTCCTTGAGAACAGGGATGGGTTTTTGTTTTTGTTTTGCCTTTCTCTGTATCTCCGGTGCTTAGCACTTAACTCTTGTAATAGGAGCTTAATGAATGCTGATTGACTGACTGGAGAAGAATAAATGTAATAATGGAGATGCAGTGTGGTATAACAATAGTAATATCCAATATTTATGTAGTACTGGGTGATGTATAAAAAGTTTGAGGAAAAAAGAAAAAAAAGAAAAAAGTTTGAGAGACATAATTTCTAGAAAATTAATCATTTTGTTAATTATGTTAGTAGATAATTAATAAAAAGGGGTTAGTGTCACTCTTGAATGCCAAAGATCCCTCATGGATCCTACTCCACGTTTATATGCCCTTGTAAATCAACTCTGGTTAGCAATTAATGAGAAGAATAAATAGTATAATAAGAGGTGGATGCATTCCAAAGAGGGGTTTGGGGACGATCACTCTTGTTCTGAAGACCACCCGGCCCAGCCTTGGTCAGTCTAGACAAAGGATTTTCTCCCTGTGCCCCCCAGTAGAACACAATGGACTTCCCCACTTGGTTGGGGTCTGAACAAGAAGGAGGATAAAGTTAATCCAGTCTCTTTATTAGCCATATCGTTCCAATGTTGACTTGACCCAGTAGGGAATGAAGAGATAGGAAGGGAAAAACCCTTGTATCACCCCAATAATTAGTTATTTAATAATTATTTCTCTCAACTTCAAGCCTTGAAAAATGCTTTACATACATTCATCACATTTTATCCTCACAAAAACATTATGAGGTAGATGCCACAGGGGAGGAAACTCTCCTGTGATCACCCTACACTGGATATGAGTTATGATTGCCATCTCCCACATTTTACAAGTGAGGAAAAGTGAGCCCCTGAGAAAGTGAGAGGCGCTGGAATTCACACTCCTGATAAATGTGGGAGCCAGGACTCAGGTGCAGGCCTTTGGGTCCCCAGGCCAGAGTTCTTTCCCCTCCCTATACCTCTTGTCTCTTTGGGGCTTTTCTTCTTGGGGCATCTTTTCCTGCATCACCCCACTCTTAGGGGGTACTGACCTCTTGTCCTTCCTCCCTCTTTTCCTAAAAGAAAAGGCCATTGGACATATGGGTGTGCATGTATGTAAGTATACATGTCTGTGTGTGTAACCATTCCATTACTTTCTTCTTCTCAAGTCTTGGTTTCCTGTCTCAGGAAACCTGACGTGCTGAGATCATTATTAGCTAACAGCCTTTTTAGATGTCTTAGAAAATCACTAATGGAACCAGTGTGACTCCTGCTAGTTTCGACTTCCCCTCTTTCCACAGCCAGGAGGTTGGGCAGTTCAGCGGAGAGTTCTGGGCTGGGAATCGAGAGACCCGAGTTCCAAATCTGCTCTCCAGACACTTAGCTAGCTGTATGACATTGGGCAAGTCACTTAACCTCTGCCTGCCTCAGTTTCCTCACTGTAAAATGGAGATAATATGTTATTATCTACACCTACCTCTCTGGGTGATTGTGAGGATCAAAGAGATGAGCATTTCTAAATGCTTGTTTCCTTCCACACATCCCTCCCTTAGAATCACCGTGGTCACATAGTAAATGCTTAAGGAGTGTTTACTGACTGACTGACTTGAACAACACCTTTCCTCTCCTTCTTCCCCATTTGTGTAATCACTTGAATTCTTTTACCTCCTGGGAGGAGAGTACAAGGTTGTTTTTTTTCCTCCTAGGGGTGCTGGATTCCTTAAATCCAAAGAAGCATAGCCCTGGAGATAAAAAAAGGGGAGGAAACTCCTTTGGAATTTCAGCTCCTTTAGAAGAGTGTGTGCCTAAGGACAGATGAACTTACACATAACATAAGGGATGCTAGGCTCACCAGTTTTAAATCAGAGGCATAATATGGTTTATAGAGACTAGACCCGATGGCACCATTGATGGGGTACAGGCTCTGGGAAACCCCTTGAACTCTGAATCTTCCCACTTGATGAGGCATTTGCCGGAGGCCATAAGACTTTCATTATCTCTGGGCCTAAATTTCTTGTTTCTGTTACCCTTAAACTAGCCTAGCCCTACATTCCATCATATCCAGATAGCCTTCAGCTACTTCCCACTCTTAATCCTCTAGATCCTCCTAAAGACCCTTCCCACCCCCCATCTCCCCCAACCTTTCTGTATATAAGATCCATTTTTGCCTCCATGAAGCAGCCAAGAATTCAATCTAGAGCAGATTTACTCTGTGTCAGATTGTTCTGGTCTGCTTGTCAATAAAACCTTCACATATACTTAGGTTCCTTAGTCTACCCATTACGGCAAATCTTTAATAAACTTTGTCTTCGGCTGAGAGAAGACTGAGTCTAATCCATTCGGCAGGACCTGGCATGTTGGTGTTTCAGGATCTCGAGCACCCCTAATCTAAACCCTAAACCTCAACACCACCATTGTCTATTAGTCCTTAGGCATTTATTAAACACTTGGTCTGTGTCAGTTACTATGCTCAATGTTGGAATGCAGAGAAGGGCAAAAGCCAGCCCCTGGTCTCAACTGTGTACAAATAAGATGTGTGTGTATGTATTTACACACACATTCATATATAAACACACATGCACAGACACACACACACACACATATATATATATATATATATATACACGGTAAATTGGAGATAATCACTGGAGGACTTTGCCTTGTCTTTTCCTGAATACACACAGTTTAGCGTTCAATTCCTCACACATCTATCATTTATAATATGAGTAAGGCACTGTGGACCTAAACATGCAAAAGATACAGTCCCTGCCTTCAAGGAGTTTAAATTCATTCACTTTACTGGATTCTGTTTGATTAACATCTGACTTGTTGACCAATTCAGTGGAGTTGAGAAACTCTCTTTGCCCCCTGCTTTTTTTTTTAAGCAGGGACTTTATTACTCTCCTGATTCCCTTCCCCTCTTTTCTTTGGAGTCCCCCAGGCATGTCCTTCTTTCCTTCCTTCCTTCCACTGGACTTCCTTTTCAAAATTAGTTTAGAATCATAGCATCCCTAGAACTCTGCAGTAACATTTGAATTATGTACTTGTACCCCTCAGACCTGTATGCCCCTTTTTTTTTTCTGGGAAGGATCATGGTTTGACTTGTATGTGTACCTGTCATGACTTTGTCTATATTGCTGTGCTTTTGTGGGAGAGCTTATATCTTTTCCTTGTCTTGACAAGCTAGATTTTTATTTTTTTGAGAGGAAAACTCAATTTTCTTACAGTTTAAGAGTAGGTTGGATTTGGGCCCACTGGTAGTAACAGTGCCCCTTCAGTCAAAAACTCGGGTGCTAACAGTATTCCTTTGTGCTGAGTGTGAGATGCTGACTTTAGGCACTGGCTGGAGAGTGAAATATGAGAACTGTCATTTATGTATTTTCTCTTAAAATATTTAGTTTTCAAATTGCATGTATTAGTGACCATCAGATTTACTCTTACCTAAAACACGATGCCAGTGACTTTGGAAGGTGCCAGCTCAGGGGAGTATGAAGGACTGGCTCTGAGTGTGAAGAATTTAACATCCAAAAGAACGAATGATGTGCTTCCACCAGGATTTGTAAGGTGAGAGAGACCTTCCCTTCCAGACCATCTCATTCTTTCAGGCCTGGATTTCTGTGCCAAACTTTGCCAGCAGAGGTAGAATTGTGATTCTGCCAAAGCCCGTTCATTTGGACTTTACTTTTTAAATTTCGAATCCAACTGCTGTGCCTTTGAAAGGATTACTTGAAGTGTTCAAGTACCACCCAAATTTAATATAGAGAGTATAAGAGAAAAAGCTCAGTGTAGGTAGTTTTCAGCATTCAAAGAGCCTTTTATATTAATAGATATTTGGGAAAGGAATGAATGATAGGGAAAGATTTAGTTTAATGATTACAAGATTCTTATCTTTCCTCTTTTCCTTTATGTAACTTTGGGGAAAATAGTCTTCATTCCTGTAGTTTGGAGTGCTGAGACTGGTATAGGCCAAAGGTACTCACAAGGTGCTTTCACATTTCTGTATTAACTTTCAGCCTTTAAGATTTATCTCATCTCTGGGGGAGGTCACTCTGGAGTGAAAAGAGGATCCATAGCTGGACATCAGGGGAGTGTAACTAAAAGGTTTTTTTTTTTTATTATCAGAATGTCATGCTATAGAGGCTGGGGAAATCCTTTGGAATAAATAAAAAAGGATCATAGATGTGGAGCTGGGGGGATCCTTAGAGGTTTTTATTTTACAAATCGGGAAACTAAGGCCTGAAGAAAGGAAAAGACTTGTCCAAGGTATAGTCAGAATAATAAGTAAGAAAATCGTTTAGAATTCTTTTGACTCTCATTTCAGTTTCTGTTCCATTGCATGGAAAGGTGAAACATGTACAGTACAGTGAGACTGTCCCTGGAAGGGCTGAGGCAGCTTATAAATGCCACAATACACCGGCACGTGTGCTGCCAGACCTTTGGACACCATTTCTCACCCCACAACCCCCAACTTCGGCCTCAAACATTACTTAACCTTTGCCACCGAACCTTGAGGAAACTTGCTTATCTCCTGAGACTTAAGGAGAGACAGACCGTGTTTACTGAAACCAGCACCACATCAAGTGGCCGAAACCTTTCTTCTTTACCGGAGGGCATCGGACATGGGCAGAGAAGAAAACCTCCCTCTTCCTTTCTGAATAATCTGATTTCCTTACGGAGCTGTGTTTTCTGATCCAGTTGACAGACCCGGTATTAGGGGATCTAGGACTGGAGGAGGAAAAGCTAGGCAAACCGAGGCACAGTTTCCCGGTACGCCCCGCCCTGCACTCGGTTCTGGGCGGTGGGAGATGGCTTTTCCAGGTCACCTGAATGTCTCTACTCGGGAACCTCCGGGGGCTCCCTGGGTCTCCAGAAGCAAACCAGGAGTGCTCCCGCAATGCAAGCTCTTCCTGCCCCCCCCCCCCCACTCCCGCACACGTAGGTGCATGCGTGAGCTGGGAGCCTGAGAGCCTGGCCTCGGGGTATTTTCTCTGGTTATCTTCAGTGCCTCCTCCAAGTAGGGACTTCCTTACAGTCCCAACTAAAACCCCACCTCCTACGGGGAGCCTTCCCCAGTCCCTCCTTATTACCGTGCCTTCCCTCGGTTAATTATCTCCTGTTTATCCTGCAAATAGCTTGCTTTGTCTTAGTTTGTGAGCCCTTAGATGGTCGGCTCCCAGAGGGGCTGTTTTGCCTCTTTTTTGGTATTCCCAGCTCTTTATCACAAGCTCCCGTCACGTAGAAGGCCCAAAGGAAACGTTTATGGCAAGGAATCCTTCTCATCAGCAGCCTGATGTAGACTTCTCCCGATACAAGGAGGGGGCAAGCCTGAGGAGGGACAGCTCTCCACTCCACAGCCCAACTTCCTGCAGTACACACCCACATGCTCACACGCGCGCGCGCGCGCACACACGCTCTGCACACTCACATTGCACGCCCCATTCACCCGAGGGAGGGAGGCGGGCTCGGCGCGCGCTCGGCCTCCCTCTCCCCACCCCCTTCTCCTCGGGTGCACCAGGGGGCGAGCAGAGCCGCTGGTCTCCTCCGGGGCGGGCGCGGGGAGGGGGGTCGGTGACCTCATAGACTCGCTGACGAGGGGAGGCGAACATGCGCCCGCGCTGCTCCCGCCGCCGCCGCGCCGCCGCGGGCGCCGGGGCAGAGATGCCTGAGCCAGCCGGCCGAGAGCAGCCCCGCCGCCGCCCGCCCGCCTCCCGCTGAGGAGCGGGGGTGTCGGGAAGGAGCGAGCCGGGGAGAGCGAGCCCCGGCTCTGCCAGCGCCCGCCCGGAGGATGTCACCATTGTTCAGCTGGGTAGCCAAGGTACGGGAGTTGGGGACAACTTTGTCCCGGGCTGCGGAAGCGCACCCCCACCCGGGCCCGGTCCCACGCTCGTCCTCCGGCCCTGTGCCCCGCCTGGGGGGCTGAGCCCGCGCTGCCGCCCGGAGGGTGGGTGCCCGGCAGGTTTGCGTTCGCCATCCCGCGCCCCGGGCGGGCGTTGTCCGTGAACTTGGGGAGCCGCGGGGCGCCGGGCGGCAGGGAGGCGGATAAAGGACTGTTTGGAGGGGCTCGGTGTGGCCCTTCACCCCCTGCTCGCCCAGTCTAGCTCTCTTTTTCCTGTGCCTCCGAGAAGGATGGGAAGGCATTCCCACCGTTTGTCCCGCGGGGTCGCGGCAGAACTCTGCTAGTTATAGTAACAAAGTTCCACTTTCTGGGATCGAAGCAAACTTGCTTTTTTTTCCCCAGCTGGAGTCATGCTTTGTACTTGGCTGGATCAGGATGCAAATGAATGACTGGAAAACTAGGAGGCTCCAAGGAATTTTTGGAGGGAGTTGCCCTAAATACTGTTTTAAGGGAACATATAACCGTCGTTACAGCAAAAAGAGGGGCATAGCATGGAGTAGTAGATAGAGAGCTGGTCTAGGAGCCGGGCAGACTTTGATTACATGAGGTGGGACCCAGGACAAATTGCTTAATCTCTCTGCGCCCCCAGGTAATTTTTAGGGGCTGCAGATTGCAGGCTAAGTGTGGAAGGTGGTGAAAGGGAGTTCCTTTTCTATGGGTCTGGTCTTGATGTAAAGTTAAAACAACCTAAACTACCCTTCAGCCAGTGGGCTTCCGTGTGGTTGGTTGAGCATCTCCTCATACATAGCATGTTGGTACATGGATGGGAACGGTGGCAGACAACCTGGGTTTAGATCCTGGCCCTGCTGATGTTACCTTAAGTGATGTAAATCACTTAAATTTCATTGTGCTTTGGTTTCCTGTAAAATGTAGTCTTAGTCTCTTCTCTCAGTCTTTTGATCCTTAGCTTGATGTCTCTGGGACTCAGTTTCCCCATCTGTAGAGTGAAGTGCTTGGATCAAAGGATTTGTAAGGGACCCCTTCCCAACACCACGGAATACACGGATACAGTTCCTGTAATTTACCATCTCAAGTTATCACTGGACAAATTTGTGTTGTAATTTACAGAGCTTTGTACTTTTGTTGTGTGAGATATCATTCGTGGAGCCTACTTAAGTAGTGAAGATCAGAGAGTATACAGATAGCTCTTTAGGTGAATACCACTTTTCTCAAAAGGGACAAATTCCACGGTTTGGATTTCCTTTGCTTCCTTACATTCTATGATGTTTTATTGCTAAAGTATAATAATGGAGTTTGTGGAATAATGAAAACGCATAACCTGTCTTATGTTCCCTTGCCCTTTTAACACCTTCCAAGTGTTTTGACTATCCTGAATGGTACCTTTCTGGAAATGTTTACAAGTCTTTAGTCGGTTCTCTCACTCTTTTGGACTCTATTTTACCTACATACCAGTGCTATATTGCAGACTCTTGTTAAAGGCTCATTCCAGCTGGCCCTTACCCAGATCCTTGTTGGCTTGGGCAGATACTGTACATATGTAAACATCTATAGGTAACCATTAGCCAAATCTGAGGACCTGGAGGAAGTAAGAAGGTTAATGGGTTAACTTCTCTGCAATATTATGATACAGCATTTCTGGAATGCTGTTTTTAAAAGTATGTTTGCTAATTTTTACATGTTTGTGTTAAGGCATGCCTTTTCTGTGCCTTGTTTATAAGTAAATAGGAAAAGTAAATAGTATGAATGTTGTTTTTAGAGTATTGCTGAGTGACTCCTACCCTAAATTTGACTCCTGATCAAGTGGGGAAAGAGTAGTGAAGCAGTATTGTACAAAGCAGGGATTGATAATGTAAAGATTTTGTATGGTTTTAAGTAACTAAAAGCTACCTGAAAATGCTGTCAAAAAAAAATCACAAAAGCACAGGCTTTTTTTTTTTTGAGTTGGATAGAATTTTAGTACTTAAGTACTTAGTACAACTTCATATTAAGGATTGAGTAAGTGACTTGTCCAAGGTCTCAGATGCTGTGAGATTTAAAAAAATCTAGGGGATATTTCTAATTATTTTGCTTCCCATGTTAAATACAGTTCTCATAGTAGGATGTCAACTCAGGACCTTTTTGTACCCAAGTTCAGGCCATCAGACAAGTTAGCCATAGGTAATGAAAGTTTAGGTTGCCTGGATAGTTAAGGGAGTAACCTCAGTTATGAGATCATAAATTTGTTGAGGTATTGAAGAAGTTGAGAATGGTGATTTTAGTATTTATTTTGATAAGGTTTTAGGAAAGTAGTAGAAGGTACTAAGGTATCAGGTTATCCTTTTGTGCTATGTATCCACTTTAAAAAATTTGATACCAATTTAATGTGTTATAGGAAAAAAATTTATTGCCAGAATTACTTATAACTTCAATTTTACTTTCCAGATTTAATAAGATGTAGGGATAAGTCAAGCTAAGTTTTCAATTTTCTCTTTGCACAAGGGCATATTGACAAGAACATTGGCCAGAACTGCAATATACATACACATCTTTTTGTGTGTGTGTGTTTGTGTGTTTATCTCTCTCCTTTTCAAAAACTTAGTTTCCACTTTTAACAGAGAAATGATTTTTTTGTTTAAAGGAAGAAACTATGCAAATGACATCAACTATTGGTAAACTAGATGATAGTTTGCTTTTGAAAGATGTTATTGTCAAGTTCATCTGTAAATGCTTCTCTTTAGTAAAAACATTCTTGGGGAAAACTCAATATAGATTGGCAGTGAGTGAGACCATTCAGTTTTAACAACTTTTAAGTACTCCTCTACATATTTTTTTCCCTCAAGGGCTGAGGAAGTCAGCCAACAATATGTGTTTTAGTATTAAGTATTTTACTAAATTATTAGGTGAGATTTTTGAGTATTTTACAAAGATGCTACTTGTAAAGACCATTTTTCTAGGCTGGCAAAGCCTACATCTCTTGTAGTCCCAGAATTTTATCTAGTTATTGATAAGCTTGACCCCCATCCCTTTTCATCACAAAGTATATGCATTATAATGGTAGGGATAAGAAATGTAGTTGACGCCCAATAAAGTAGCTTTGCCTCCAGATCATTTTGATTTGATTTTGAATTATGGTCTGGTGAGCTTACTTGTACAAATACATGTGCTCTGACATCTAGTCTGACCTAGCCTCCCACTCGCCTCCCCCCCCTCCAGTTTCACATTTCTTCTTGTCTCCTGGCTTTCTTTCTCATCTTGAGTCTCTTCCTCTCCACTGGCTACTTCCCCTTTGCTTGTAGCCCCACTCAGACCTCTCGGAATCTAAACAAGTCTTCTCTTGCTCTCTTCACCCCTCTGGTCATTATCTTGTCTTACTTTTCCTTTTTTGATAACAGTCTGGGCAAAGTAGTCTATAGCCAATTTTTCCACTCTCCCTTTAGTCTTTAGTTTTCTCCTTGTTGTCTGGTTTCCTTTTTAAACACTTCATTCAAATTGCCCACTGTAGAATCACCAAGGAATGGTAAAATTCTAGGTGGAGAGGGGAGGGTGAAAAGAAAAAAGAGGAGGAATATTGAAACAGTTTTAAAAGTGTATGGAAGAGGGGCGGCTAGGTGGTACAGTGAATAGAGCACCGGCCCTGGAGTCAGGAGGACCTGAGTTCAAATCCAGCCTCAGACACTTAACACAAAAACTAGCCATGTGACCTTGGGCAAGTCACTTAACCTCAACTGCCCTCCAAAAAAAAAAACCCCCAAAAAAAAGTGTATGGAGGAATACAGAAGGAAATACAGATTATTTGGACAGTTTTGGAAGTAGCTGGTTGCATTGATTTTATATATGCATACACACACATTATGTATAGTCAAGTTGTCCAGCATTACTATGTACCAGTCACTGTTCTACACATTGGGGAGTATGAAACAAAGTAAAAAGACCCTGTCCTCAAAAAATTTATAGTTTAACGGAAGAGACAACACAAAAACTAGGAATAAGCATTTATATAGTGCATGCTACGTGCCAATGCTTTACAAATATTATATTATTTCGTGGTCTCGACAACCCTGGGAGGTAGGTGTTGTTCCTATGTGCATTTTACAATTGAGTAACCTGAGGCAAACAGGTTAAATGACTTGCCCAGAGTGACACAGCGAGTGTGTGAAGTCAGATTTGAATTCAAATCTTGCCGATTTCCAGGCCCACTGTGCCACCTGACTGTCTATAAGATAATCATAACTATGGATATAAATGTGTATATATACACACACATATACACAGAGTAGATGGAAGGTAGGAGGAGTGATTTGAATTCTCTTGAAATTAAGGGAACTGAGGTAGAGGTGAGCATTCTACATGTGAGGGATAAATAGCTAGCAAAAGGCACGGAGGTAGGCTTAGAATGTTATGTTCAGAGAATTCTAAGGAAATCAGTATTTGCTGGAACTAAGAGGATGTGGATGAGAATAAGGTAGGAACTGGCTACTCTCACGTGGAAGAACTTTAAATGTCAGGCAGACTAATAGGGATTCACCGCCTGGAGCTCATCCAGCAGAGGAGTGAAAAGTCACCTTGGCAGCTGAGAGGAGGGTGGTTGGGAGAGTGCACAGTCTTGTAGCTGGAAGAACCAATTAGAGGGCTATTTTGGTTTTCCTGGGAGTGTCAGGAGGGCCTGAAACAGGATTAAGGTTGTATGAGCGGAGAGGAGGGAACTTCCTGAGAGATTTTGTGAGACTAGGAGTGACAATGGAGCGGCTAGGTGGGACAGTGAATAGAATACCGGCCCTGGAGTCAGGAAGACCTGAGTTCAAATCCAGCCCAACACTTAATAGCTGTGTGACCTTGGGCAAGTCACTTAACCTCAGTTACCCTGCCTTCCCCCCTCCAAAAAGAAAAAAAAAAGGAAAGAAAGAAAATAGGAGTGACAGGATGGGTAATGGATTGGATATGTAGGGCAACGGAAAATGAGGAAAGTATGATGACCAGGAAGTTGTGTGAGTCTGGGTGACTGAGAAGATGGTGGTACCATTGACAAAACTGGGAAGAAGGGTTTTTTTGGGGGAAAGATAATGAGTTTGGTTTTGGTTATGTAGAGTTTGAGATGAGTGATAGGGAGTCATAATCTATTTTGTATGTGGAAGTACTTCTTTTTTTGGGGAGTATTTTAAGTTCAGAATGAAAAAAGTGAATAGCAAAATTCATTGGTCATTCTTCAGGCTTTATTCATTCTCTTCCCTCTTTTGCAGTGTTTGACCCTGTTGACCCATCTTGCCCCATCTTGTTGCTCTCACTTCCTTTTCACTTCTGTGACACTGTTCCCTCCTTGTTCCCCAGTCTGACTACTTCTTTTCCCTTTTTCTGTCTTCTTCCTATCTCCTAAGTTTGGATGACGCCCGTAAACACTTGTTTTTCTGCCCTATTCTCTTTTTCTCTGCCCTCTTCATTTGGTGAAGTCTTCCATTGCCATGAACACAGTGATCCCTTTTCTGGAGGTGACTCTAAACGTTGCATGTCCAATCCTAGTCTCGTTGGTAAGCCCTGGTCCAGCATTTCCAACTACCTGTTGGATGTCTCTGTGTTCCAGATGTCGCACCAGGATTTCAAACTCAGTGAGTCCAGGAGTGAACTCAAACGTTTTCACCCCAGACTTACCTTTCCTCTTTACTTCCATATTTTGAGTGAAGACAGCCCTCTTCCAATTCATTGTTACTTATTTACAGAGAGGGATCATTTGAAGATTGATGCAAGATAATACAAAGCAGATAACTTGGCATCAAATGCTACTTCTCCTGTGTTGTGTTTATAATGTGGATGCAAATAGAAAAACAAGTTAATGATGTAGCTCACATTAAAAATAAGTATACTGTTAACTTGGATTTTGTTAGGGAGAAATTTCACTTTAGAGACTTGTAATTTCTCTGAAGGAACTGCAAACTTGTTAATTTAAAGAAATCAACAAACAAGAAT
This sequence comes from Pseudocheirus occidentalis, assembly GCA_028646575.1. Classification (NCBI taxonomy): domain Eukaryota; kingdom Metazoa; phylum Chordata; class Mammalia; order Diprotodontia; family Pseudocheiridae; genus Pseudocheirus; species Pseudocheirus occidentalis. The sequence goes on from JAQQSW010004333.1 coordinate 12,556, forward strand.
CCTTTCCCCACAACTCCACTGACAGGCACACATTTATGTGCCAGATGAAATTTTCTGAAACATTAGCAGTGTAAATTTGCAAAGATTTGTTTCAAAGAGGAGTAATGCTCTTTTAGGGGATAGTTGATGGTCCTTTCACTAGTGGACATTTATCTTCTTATATATTAATACCAAAAATGGATTCTAATTTAGCTTCCGTCCTTTTCTGCCTTTTCTGCTGTAATTAGAAGGCCTTCTTCAGGCATTGGCCCCTTTTGAGTGAGCTGAATTATCTTAAGCTTTCTGTGACTGGGAAGCATCACCACAATGCCTGGGTTGAGTTGTCTTGACTGCTTGACAACTTTACCACTAATTTCTCAATGTAGGGAAAACCATTAGATCTGTCACTTATAAAATGCACTCTGCCACCCTTTCACTCATCCTGGCTTGCAACCTTAAAGCCATCTACTTTTCAACAACATTTATATTTTCATTTAATCTTTATAGATAATATTCTTTGTTTATATACATTCTCATTGCCTTCCAGGGTGTTATTCTCCATTTTACATTGACACTGATGGGTTAAATAACTTGCCTTAGGATATCCAGCTAATTGAATGTCAGCGTTGGGATTTGAACTGACTTCTTGGCTGCTTTTTTTTTTTTTTTTTTTGCCACAGACCACTGCCTCTCTAAAACATGTCTTTTGTCTGTTCTGCTCATAATCCTCTCCTTTAAACATATAGTGAATGACAGGGTCAGACTTGCAATATATAAGTTTCCTTGACTATTTTAGAACTAGTTATTTTTTCCTTCATTGAGTTTAGGTAATTTTTAATGTTGGGGTTTTAAAGTAGACATAGAATGATTAACTTGGTTAGTTTCTGTATCAGATTCACCCCTTGAATTTCAAAAATTTGCCTCGTCTACTATGAAAAGAAATTTCAGTCATTAGTAAGATTCCATGGGTCTTCTGTTTCCACTCAGCATCTGTGGTTAGAACACCGCAGTGCTAAGAAAAACTGTATGGAAGCTGAGTCACTTTTGTACAGCGCTTAGCTCAAGACTATACTTTCCTCAGACATCTGGCTGCTGACATTAAAAATCACTTGAGAGATAAGAGAATATGGTCATGTATACAATATAGAGTGAAATTGATGCAGCATGGGTTAAGTATTATTCAGACAGAAGCAAAGCTTAGGTGGCAGAAATCAGAACTTACCAGGATGGGATATTGGGGGCCAGCTTAGGTGGTGCAGTGGATAAGAGTCCTGGGCCCAGAGTCGGGAAGGCCTCAATTCAGTTCAGCCTCAGACAGTTCCTAATTGGGTCGCCCTGGGCAAGTCACTTAATGTTTATCTCATATCATCATCTGTAAAATGGGGATAAAAATAGCCCCTACCTCAAACGGTTTGTTCTGAGGATCATATGAGGATCATATGAGGATCATATGAAATAACCAATATAAAGTACTTAGCCCAGTGCCTTGCACGTAGTAAGTGCTGGGTAAATGTTGGCTATGGTTATTATCATCATCGTCATCGTCATACCAGTAGCAGATCTCAGGTCAGGGAAGAAGGTTGTAGTATATTTCCTTAAATTGACCATCCAATTTTAGTTGCGGTATTATGTTGAGATTATGCTCTTCTATTTATGTGCAAACATATTGGGTGGGTGTGGAGTTCATTAGACCTTTTACATGCTGGTTCTCGGGTGAAGTTCGCACTTCGCTTTTGGTTAGTTTTATAAATGCTGGTTGGGTTGACTCGGTTGCATATTTTGTGATAACTGTCGCTCCACTCCCCTCCCCCCCCCCCATGATTAATTCAGGATAAGAGCCCTCAGTTAATAACTCCCTAGTCAGGCAGATTTGTAGCCCCAGAGTTTTTCACTCTCCCTTCTTCTGCGTACAGTCAGTTGCAGAGTCT
>JAQQSW010004334.1:0-14462 GCA_028646575.1 Pseudocheirus occidentalis
TGAGTTAATCTATTCTTTAAAGCGTTGTTTTCTTCAGTCAGGTTGTTGACTCTCTTTTCATGATTGTCTCACATCATTCTCATTTCTCTTCCCAATTTTTCCTCCACTTCTCTTATTTGGTTTTCAAAGTTCTTTTTCAGTTGATGTATAGCTTCTAGGCATTCTTCAATTGTCTTGGAAGCATTTGGTGTGGGAGTTCTGGTTTCTGGGCTCTCTTCCTCCCTTTCCATGCTTTGACCCTTTTTTCCATAAAAAAGGATTCTAGAGTTTTATTGCCTTTCTTATTTTGCTTCCTTTTCCTCATGTTGTCCAGTCAATTAATTGGTTGTTTTTTTTAGCTCTGTGAAGCTCTGCTTCTAGGGGTGAAATCTGTGTTCCAAATCGCTGGGGTTTTCCCAGCTCCTGGAGCTATTAGGGGTGTGTTGCAAGTCCCCCCAGCTTTGGCTTGCTGAAAGCACAGCCCAGGACCACAATCTAGATCCAGGCAGCTCAACACAAGAGCACTTGGCCCTCATCAATCAATTCATCCCCGCTGAGGAGTCCTCAGGCCAGGGGCTCTGAAGCAGCCTGGTGGGGGCCACTGCCGGTTCCAGGAGTTCCCTTTCCCCACTGCTTCCTTGCCCCAGTGGCAGACTGGCTGAACTGCTTTTCTTCCCCCAAATTAATTTTCAAAGTTTCACTTTCACTAACTGTCTCTGACCATGGTTTGCAGGATTTGAAGATTCCCTCAGGTAAGTGCTTTAGATGTTCTCAGAAGTAGACTCAAGCTGCGGCTTGGGAGGCTCAGCTCCTCCTGGCCACCCTGGGACCTGGCCTGGCTGCGGCTTCAGTTTTGGGCTGGGCCGGTCTCTGCTCTGGTGTGAGCTGCCCCTCTCCCGTCTCCATTCTTCACGCCTTGGCAGATGTGGAGGTGGTGGAGGCTGTAGATCGTCTCATCTGAAGACTGGCTGTGGCAGGGTTGGCTCAGCTCAGCCCAGCTCCTTCCCACCACCCCGGACATGGCTGCAGTCTCGGCTTCAGGCTGTGCTGGCCTCTGCTCCCGGTCGCTGCAATGAGCCCCTGCTGCTGAGCTGCCTTCAGGGAGAGATGTGTTTTCTGTATTTTTGTGAGTCTGAGAGTCCTAGACTTTCCTAGGCTTTGTCTGGGCTCATATTTTATGGGTGTTTAGGGTGGTGGTGTGGGAGCTGCAGGACCTTTCTGCTTCTATGCCACCATCTTGGCTCCACCACCCCCAAATCCATTCTATTTGACTTTGACTTCAGTACTCTTTGCATGGGTTTTTATTAGCATATTAAATTTGGAAGATCTAAGTCTTTTATGGGTGAGAGAAAAATGAGCAAAAAAGCAGAGTTTTATAGATAATTTTACTCAGAACATGAGCAGAATTTTGCAAGTTTAGTGAAAGTCAAGTCAGCAAATTAACAAACATTTATAAATCATTTGGTGTGTGCCAGATACTTAGAAACTGTGCTAGCACTAGTAGTACAAAGAATTTTTTAAAATCTCTCAACTCAAGATCACAGTCTAATGGAGGACACAACGTATAAAAAATTATATAAAAAGAAGATTATGTAAAGGATAATTTTAGAAGGATGTTGTTGTGTATAAGAACTGAGAAAAAGACTTTTTAAAACAGAAGTTGGGACTTTAACTGAGATAAGAAGGAAACTAGGGAAGCCAGCAAGTGGAGATGAAAAGGGAAAAAAAATCCAGCCAAATATTCAGACAATGAAAAAAGTAGAGTTGGAAAAGGAAATGGAGTGGTGTATTTGAAGAACCTTGTTCATGATGATATAAGTATTTTGTATAATTCTTTTAAAAATATCTTTCTGTTTGAAAAAGTGCAACAATGACATTTCTCACGACTTGAAAAAGAATTTTAGAAGGTTTCTCTGAAGGCAATAGCATGATGTAAGTGAGTGGGTAAGTGGAGCAGTAATTTGTTTTAACCAGGGAACCTAGATTTAAATGTAACCTCCCAACTTTTTATTTATGGGGCATTCAGCAAATTGCTTAATATTACTTCACCTCAATTTCTTCATCTACAAAGTGATGGTTTTGTACTAAAAAATCTTGGGATTACTTCAAATTCAATATCAAATCATCCCTGAAATCTAGAATGATTTAATAATGCCCAAGTCAAGGAAATTATTTATTTGACGTCACTCAAAAAGATGTTTATGTAGACTGATGAATTTAACTCTTTTGTTAGGCTTCAAAATCAATTGCTAATTTGAAAACCATGATTAAATCAATAGATAACACCATTTGTTTGCTCACTTTCCATCTATAATGGATAGTATTGCTGAATTCTAAATCCACTTGGAGGAAGTAATACTTGGATCTACAGGTATAACTTACTACCTTACGGTGGAAAGCATCATACAATGTTTAAGCTTCCAAATAAAATTAAGCTACCAAAGGTTTCAAAGATGTAGACAATATCATCAATAAAGTGTATTCCTTGTGCTCTAAATGGACATAGTGATAGTCTATAGTGATACTCTATAGTACATAGTGATAGTCTATGTACATAGTGCAAGAAAAACTTAGGGCAAAACTGAAGCGTACTGGAGTCTTAAAGTCTTTTTTTCTCAAGAAGACAATTCAGCCCTCTCTAGAAAGTAAATGAAAAGCAAACATAATTCATTGGGTGTCAAGGTCCTTTCTCCCTATCTCCCCAAGAGTGCAGGATGCTATTACCAGCAATCACCTAGGCATGTCATTACTCTCTTACCTTCTGAATCTTACCTTTAATCCTTCAGAAATGCATATTTTACATTAAATGTCAGGGCTTTTTACCTTCCATTTTTTAGTGTTAGAAAATTCTTTGCTTTTGTTGTTTATATGGTAACTATCTTGGGTAGACTCATTGAAGCATTGTGAATGAAGTGGCTAAAGACTGCACTTATTCAAAAGGAAAGATGTCTCAGATAATGCACATTTGAAATATCTTTTTCTCCCCCAGGAGATTATATACCTAGCAGATATTTCTAGGTGAGAACTTTTGCATTAGGTTTGTCTTGCTTATCTATCAACAACTTAGTAGTTACTGTGTGCCAGGCATTGTTCATTGTTCTAGATACTGTGAACACAAATATAAAAATGAGCTAGTTCCTGAAATCAAGAAGTTTACATTGTACACATCAATCAGACAATCAAGAAATACTTATTAAATGCCTACTATGTGCCAGGTGCTCTACTGATAAGTAAATGCATGACACTATGCAGAAAAGGCTCAATTCATATTTAAGTCCTTGACTTGTTCTACAAAAAGCATTAGATAGGACCACAAGACCCTTTATCTGTTAGTTGTTTCTCTTTAAACTTCCTTATTTTGGAAAATGTTACTAATGATTTTCTAAAATGTGCAAAATGCCATAACATTTTCTTTTTTTCCTATTTTTTTTATTTAATATATTCATTTACTTTTAGTTTTGTGACGCTAAGTTCTGTAAATTTTTTGAATACCAAATTTTCTCTCTCTCTTTCTCCTCCCCCCTCTTTCCCCTATGGCAACATGTGATCTGATAAAGGTCCTACAAACACCTTCACATTAAATATTAGTCAAGTTGTATGGAAGGATTGTAACCAATGGAATGAACAATGAGAAAGAAGAAACAAAACCAAACAAAAGAGAGAACAGCTAGTTTGATGTAATCTGTATTCAGATCCTGTAATTCTTTCTCTGGATATGAATAGCCCTTTCCATCCTGGGTCTTTTGGAGTTGTCTTATAGCCCTTCATTGCTAAAAGGAGCCCAGTCTATCAAAGGTAGTCATCACAGATGTGATGTATCTGTAATTGTGTAAAATGTACCCCTGGTTCTGTTCCCCTCACTCAACATTAGTTTATCCAAGTTTCTCCAAGATATTATGAAATCTCTCTGCTCCTTATCCAAAATATTTTCAAAACAAAATTAATTTGAGTTACATTTCAAAAGGAATGTGATCTTGGCAAGATTACTGCCTTTACCAATGTCCTTGTCTTTCCATGAATCCTTTATAGAGGGCTTATAAGCTTTACTGATGGTTTTCCTCTGATTTTTTAAAAATTTATGGCTATCATTGGATTCATGGTTGCCATATCCTCTTCTGGTTGTTTTCTATCATGTTTTCATTTACCATATTGACACCTATCATGTATTGTTCCACTGACCTTTAGTACACTGGCAATTATAAAAATGCCCTAAGATAACCAATGATCCTTATGTTACTAAACACGATGGCCATTTCTTTGTCTTTATTGTACTTGATCTTTTGAGTCATTCTGGCCTATGCCTTGCACTGGACACTGATGACTTTGCATAGTTCTGCCTCACTTTCAAGTCAAGGCATCATCCTTCTGATGTCATTGGTACATTTGTCACTGGACAAACAAGAATACTTGACCTTTCAAAACTTTGCCCTTTCTCCTTAATTCCTAATGAATAATTTCTCTACCTTTGACTTAGAAGACTTTTTTTTATTCTCCTCCTTGCCTAACTGTTCCTTAGTCTCCTCTGACATATTATCATTCATCTCCTGCCTAAAAATCATGGGTACACCACATGGCTTTTTTCTTTCCTTTTCCCATTCCGTACTGTATCTCTGTATGATTTCATTAGGGCCTATGTATGCAGCCTTCATATGTCATATTTATACTAATACTCAACATACAATACAAATACAATTTAATCTAAATACCTAGCCCAAATCCTCTGTTTTGAAATCTAATCCCACATTACTAGTTGCCTGCTAGTTGCCTCACTTATACCTTCCATTGTTATCTTTAACCAAACATGTCCAAAATATAACTTAGCCCTCACAAGAGCTTCCCCTCCAAAATTTACTGTTTCAAATGAGAGAAACACAATTCTAGCCATTTAAAAAAATTATCATCAAATTTTCCTTCTTTCGTATCTCTGAAGTACAATCACTTGCTAAGTTTATATCTATCCCTTGCTCTCCCTTTAAATGGCTATCACTCTAGCTCATATGACCTCTGAAATGAATTATTAAAGAAGCTTCTTAACTGGTCTTCCTATTTCTAGTTGCCCCTGTTCTCTAATTCACTCTCCATGTATATGCAAAATTAACATTTATAAAATAGAACACTGATCATCTTATACTCCTACTCCCTCAGAATATTTTGTGGTTATCTATACATTTTTGGATAAAATATGAATTATTTAAAATAGCATTTAATATCATTTTCAAAGCATCCTCTTTCTAGAATTATTTCATCTTACTTTTATACACTCTATATTTGAACCAATTTGGAATACAATTTACTATTTCCCAAACCCAACATTTCTCCTCCCATTTCTGTATCTTCATACAAGCTGTCCATCATGCCAAGAATTTACTGTAATTTTGCAGTTATCTCTTAGAATTTGGAGCTAACTTCATGGTTCAACTTGGTTTCCTCCTCCTTTGGGAAGCCTCCTATGCTTCCAATTAGTGTTCTCTTCATCATATTTACTAGCACGTTGTAAACATATATTTCTGTGCCCTAATCTCTTGGAGGATAATGACATTTTTTTCTTTGTATATCAAGTATTTCAAATAATATTTTGTATGTATTTAAGTACTTATTAAGTCAGCTGAGAATACCAATCAAATGACTCATGTAAGCAATGTAGTAAGACAAAGAAAAGTGAAGATGGGAGAATTTTAATGGATTAGGAATGGAGTAATATTGAACACCTAATGATCTCAATAACAGTGGAGTAAATTAAACAGAAAGAGCAGAATGGATGAAGGAAAAATGTTGCTATAGTCAGAGAAGGTCATTTTAGAGTTTTAATTTTCTTAGTGATGATGAATTCCAACATGTGGCTCTCCTTTTTTGGGTAATTAAAGTCTGAGGTAAGTTAATGTCATTGAAATTTTTCAGACTGAGGGGCATGATGGGTATAACCAAGAATGATAGCAGGAAATGAAATGGATAGGAAAACTATAATCTAGTTGTTCTGTCATTGCAAAAAATAGAAGGCTACTCTAATAATGGAAAGATAAAAGTAACGAGTAATGGAAGAAGATAGACATGTGTAAAATTTAAAGTAGAAAGTTTTGAATTGTGAGATAAGAGAATAAGTACTGGAAATACAGTCATGAAATCTGAGTACAGATTCGTCGTCTAGCATTCACTCTCTATGATACTATGGGCAAGTCATTTACCCCTTCATCTTCAGGCTGTTTTTTTTTCCTCCTATAAATAGGCATTTAACTCCCAGGACAATTAGAAGGTAAGAACCTCATATGCGTTAGAAGTGTTGTAGAAATGTAAATTTTTAGTACTGAATTACTTCAACTATTTAAAATTACTTCATTCACAGTAATAAAGAGATCAACTATGCATATTCCTTTTGTCTCAGTACTCCCTAACTTCCCTAGCACATCTTGCTGTAAACCCTTGATAAATTTAGAAAAACAATTTAATATAAATACTTTTCTAAGCTTGCTTTGTAGCCAAATTTGCTGGAATCAGTTTCATAAAGTATAACGTCTTTGGATTATTTTTAGATACTGTATGGTTAAAATAACCTTTTTTAAATTAACCATTTTTTTCAAAATAACCCTCTTCTCATTAAAAAATAGATTTTTGCAAATGATCTGTAAATCAATCAATCATTATACTATTTATTAAACCAAGATCCCTGGGAATGGCAAGAACAATCCAACCACCAGTCTATCAGTGTTGTCCCTCTACCCCCAGACTATAATCTAAGGAAGCAACTCGCCAATTTACAAACAATTGCCACCAACTTCCAATCAAAGTCACTCCGATGGAGAGGCAGGATGTTCCAGGAAAGTAAAGTCACCTTACCATCACCTTAATCAGCATGTGCCCTCTCACCTCAAAGAGGGAGATAACTTAGGATCCTAACCTGGAGACCCTTTTTGGAATAGCAATATCTTCAGTACCACCAGTTTGCTTCTATCTTGGTTCTCATTATTTTTGAAGAAAGAAAACCTTGCAGAGAAGGGGCCCACCTTTCTTACTACCACCAAGTGCTAATAATGATGAATTACTACTAACATACTGGGAAGGCCAAGAGTCCTGGCAATGGCAGAACTGTGCAGATCATCTATCTTGCTTCCAGCACAGTCTCTGAAATCAGTATTTGGAGAAGCAAGTTCTGTATAGAAAGGTCCAGTCATCTCAATCAACTTGGAAACCAACTGTGCATCTAGTAAGCTTGCATAGTACTCTGAGAGAAAAACAGGAAGCAGCATATGCTAGGCAAGTGACCTAGACCACCACTCACCACCACCTCAACTAACACTTCCTTTCTTACTTCAATGGACGAAACCCTATATCCAAAATCCTTGGGAGTATCAATGCTTCCACCACAAACCCACAGTAACCATTAAGGAAAAAAATTCTCAATTAAGATGTGGCGTTCTGTGGGTGCTACAACCAGAACTGCTGAAAGATCTTGAAAATAAAATTCTTCCTACCATAGTTGTGTCAAATATAGTCAAATATTTCAATATCAGAAACTGATATGTTTTTACCAGTGGAAATCATATTAAAGAGTTGTTACCCTGTGCTTTGCTGCTGCATCCTAAGGACCATGAAATATTCCCATCTAATTCACAGCTGAAACTTCTTATGTATGTCATCTGCCTAATTAGAATAGGAACTCCTTGAGTACAAAAACCACTACAAATTTCTTCTGTTATCCCCAATACAGTGCTTTGCACTTTGCAAACACTTAATGCACAGTGCATTGTTGTTTTTCATTCAATGATTCATTTTTCTCATTTGTGGAATGAAGGGGTTGGAATGAGGCAGATTTTAAGGTCCTGACCAATTCTTCATCTGTGGCATTATATATAAATATCACACTAAAGACTTGATTTCAAATTCTGACTTTTTTACTTGTGTTACATTGATCAAGTCCTTTCACTCTAGTTTTCACATACCTAAAATGAGAGGGATTGAACTGAGTTCTAAGATTCCTTTCAGTTCAAGTCCCAACATCACATAATGAAATAACATATAAAAATCACAGCTATTATTGTCTTGCTCCAAAAGCCTATTGCTACTAATACAGCTATGAGATTTGTCCAGATTCTAAGTTCTAAGTTCATGCCTTTCCATTTTATATTTAAATTAAGAGCATATCTACACACTATGAACTTGTTCCAGAACACAACCTCTATCTAATAAATTGTGTCCTTTTCACAAGGCATATGGGAAACATGAAAAATAGGATTGACTGCCTAATAAGACTATAGCATATTTCAGCACGTGTTGCCAGCATTCCAACTTCACTTAACTGTGAACCACTGTGTTTGGAATAAACAACACTATGCTGTTTTATCATTACAGCAAAAAATAAATAAAGCACCCTGAGCTCTTAAATGAAACTCCTATGTGCAAGACATAGTGTGAGCATTATGATGTTTGCTACTTATTGCTAGAGATGTAGCATAAAAAAATTAGAAACATGTTTTAAAAGTTTATGTTTATTTTTTACCGAAAGATAAACAAGGAGTTAAACTAAGGAGCTAGAGGAGAATCAAATTCAGCTGAAGTAAAAAAGGCTGGAAATCATGATCTCAGAAAAAACAAAAACAAAATAATGTGCATAATTAACAGATAATCAGGAAAGTTATATTTTGCAAAAAACATAGTTATGAATTATTATAAATTCTACACATGTATACAACAAATGACATAGCATACAAATTATTGAAGGGATAATTAAATGAATTACAGGAAAAAATAAGCAGCAAAATTATACTAGTGGGAAACTTCCATTTACTCTTCTCAGCACTAGAAAAATATAAACATAAAATATAGAAGAAATTAAGGAGATTGTGTTAAAATTCTATCTTGTTCTTATCCCCCTCATCATCACCCCTTTCTTCTAGTCAGCATAGTAAGTGAATTTATAAATAGCCCATTTAAAATGGCATTAACAAGAAGTATGATGGCAAAGGAGAACCTGGGAGTCATATATGAACTATCACAAAGATCAAATTTACATATTGAGTCACATATTAACCAAAATTCACATCCTTGTAATATGTAATGTATCAGCAGGAAACTAGGGCAGTGGTTTTCAACTTTCCTAATGCCATGACCTTTTAATACTCATATGTGGGTATATCTGCATGTGGGCAGACCCTCCTGCAGACAGACAGAGGAGCAGTGTCTTGGTTCCTAAGACCATAGGAAATAAGTATTTTCTGATGGTCTTAGGTGACCCCTGTGATAGGGTCATTCAGCCCCCAAAGGGGTTGCAACACACATGTTGAGAACCACTGCTCTAGGGCCTGTTATCAGATTCTAGTCCTATGATATGGAAATTCTAGACAAATCCCAAATATCCACAGTTATATACAAGCATAATATCAAGAAAGTGCAAATAACTTTGGCTCTGAGTCAATATATTAAAAATAATGCTACCTAAGTTATGTGTGTGTGTTTATGTGTAAAATCATTCTATATGTACTTTGAATTATCAGTTCTTTTTCTAGATGCAGATAACCTCTTTATTCTTAATGTCCTTTGTATTTAATTGGATATTCATAATAAATGAAAGAACTTATTTGCTCAAAGTTGTTCTTAAAACAATATTCCTCTTACTATATGCAACATTCTCTTTGTTCCACTCATTTCACTCTTCATTATTTCATTTAAGTTCTTCCATAGTTCTTTCCTAGAATCACTAAGCTCATCATTTCTTATAGTGCAGTAATATTCTATCACAATCATATACCACAACTTGTTTGGTTCTTCCCAGTTGATAGGAGTCCCTACACTTTTCAGTTCTTTGCCACCACAAAGAGAGCAGCTATAAATATTTTAGAACATATCAGTTCTTTTTCTTTTTCCTAATTATCTTTGGAAATATACCAAGTAGATATTGTTAGGTCAAAAGGTATAAGTAGTTTAATAACTCTTTGGGCTTAACTCCAGATTGCTCTCCAAAATGGTTGAATCATTTCACAGTCTCACCAACAATGAACTAATGTCCCAATTTTTCCACATGTCTCTGACATTTGTCACTTCACTTACTCATTCTGATGAGTGTAAAATGATATCTTGAGGTTGTTTTAATTTGCATTTCTCTAATCACAATGATTAAGAGCATTTTTATATGACTATGAATTGGTTTGATTTCTTCATCAGAAAATTGCCTGTTTATATTTCCTTTGACCATTTATAAATTGGGGAATGTCTCATTTTTTTATACTTTTGATAAAGTTCTATACACACACAAACACACACACACATATACATGTACACATACACACACATATATATATATATAGTTTATGTGAAACTTTGATAAAAATGTCTCTAAATTTATCCCTTATTTTCTGCTTTTCTTCTTATGTTGGGTTCATGTATTTTATTTTTATCTTTTTAATTTAATTTAATTTAATTTAATTTAATTGAAATTTCATTTTAATTTCATTTAATTGAAATTATCTATTTTACACCTAATTTTGCTCTGTCTTGTTTATTCATAAATTGCCTATTTATAAGTCTATCTCCTTCTAATTTTCTTGTAAAAATCTCTCTTTCTATCGAGGTCATGTATCCATTTTTACCTTGTCTTGGTAAAAGGTGTAAGATATTTGTCTATGCCTAGTTATATTTAATCATTGTCTTCCTTCTCAGACTCTCTTTTCACCCTATCCCTGTTACCTAATATTCTCCTCATACCCTCTTATTCCTTATTTTACACACTCCATTTATCCAAGACAATTTCAAAGGTATGACAAATGATATCCCCCTCCAGAGAGAGAACTGATCAACTCTTCGTGCAGATTGCATCATCCTTTTTTCACTTTCTTATTTTTTCTTGGATTTTGGTGTTTTTAATTTGTTTGTTTTCCCTAACATGTCTAATATGAAAATGTTTTGGATGGCCATACATGTATAATTAATATTATATTGCTTTTCTTCTCAGTGGATGGGGCAGGGAGAGAAAGAAGAGAGACAGTTTGGGACTCAATTTTTAAAAACATGAATATTAAAAGTAAAAATATATAATTGCATAAAATTAAAATATAAATAAAGAAATGTGAAATGTGAAAGAAATATGATAACTTGATATTAAGTTTGGAGTTAGAGACAGTTAGGAGCATTAATCCTTGAAGGCCTAAAATTTCTTGTTAGAGAAGAATGTAAATACAAGGAAATTTGACTCATGGAAGGCTACATCATTCTCTCATTCCCTTGCACCTACAATAACTGAGGAAAAGGTTTGCAAATGCTTCAGAAAAAGAACCGATTTTAGGTGATAATCAGTTTGTGGCAGTGTCAACAGAGGATAAAAGAAACTTATGTGCCAAAATCTTTATCTTAGTAAATACTTTAACATGACCTCCTAAATCAGACTGCCTGCAAGTAACATGTAGAAAAATATAACAAGTCATTTTAGAAATGAAAGTGCAGCCAATTGCATTTAATCAAGATCAGTTTTTCCTTGAACCTAGTGGAGGCCCCATCTAGATGAAATGGGGGTGTTCTAAAAAATATGTACATGGATATGTTATTTCCAATGATTTTCATGCTTGCATCTATTTCAAATGGAGGGTTCTAGGAGCCATGAAGCAAACAAAGAAATCTCTGTGGGAATAATTTGGACATCAATCAAATCAGTCTTTAAGTATTTATTAAGCACTGTCTTTGTGTCACTAATTGTACAAGCATTGCCCCCTCGATAAAAATAAGCTCATGGTAATAAAGTAAGGGAATAAAGATAATTGGCCAGGTATAATTTTTAGTAGTGTGTCTAAGATTTGGGAAGGTTGTTGTCCAGGTATTTGAGGCTTATAGGGACAGGCCTTCCCTTTCAGTTCTGAAGATAATTTGGAACTATTATGATCCTTGAGCCTAGCAGTGGACGTAAGCCATGCATGGGAATATTTAAAAAAACACACACACACACAAACTTCTACAAAGTCAACGTAAAGGAAGGACATGGAATTATATAGATGAACAGTTCTAGTATTGCATTACTATGGGATTCCCTTCTCCATCCATGCCTTAATCAACTGAGCTTCAAAGAATCAGCACCACAGGAGCAGGAGGCAAACAAAGAAACTTAAAGCAGAAATGAATTGGAGCAGAGAAGTGAGAAATTGAGGTGAGTTATAAGAATCCTTTAGGCTTCTTGAAGCATGGAATTCAGGCTGAAGCTGCCAGTTATAATCACCTCTAACAACCAAGGAAAGTTATTTTAAAATCTACTATTTCCTCTTCTTTTGCCTGTCCAATTAAAAGCATTTTAATATGTTGTGCTTCATTCTTCTAAAAATTCCATATGTACTGATTTTTCTTCAGTTAAAAACCAAGAATTATCTGAAAAGACATATAATTTGAATTACGATAGACAACCGAAATTCCACAAAAATATTAGGAATTGCCCTAAAGGAAGCTCTTAATTGTTATCATTATATTAATGATTTTGCAACAAATAAAATAAAACTAAATAAAATAAACAAAGGTAAGAAAAAATGAAAATAAATAAATTAAATTAAATAAATAATATTAAATAATAACAATAATAATTGTAAATTAATTAATTAAATGAAAATTAATAAATAAATGAAAATAAATTTTAAAAATTCCCACAAAATAGCAGAAAGAAACCATGTTAACCTGAGAGCTACATATTGCTCTTAGGTTAAAGGGCAAGCTAATTTTTGTAATTGGATGTGGCTTATTAAATATCTAGAAAAAGGTGGGGGCAGTTACTTAAGAAAAAAGTATACTCTGAACAGAGAAGGACACTGAAAAAGATCTAAGTAAAATTCAGCTATGGTTCTTCCACAGAGTCAGAATGATTAGAAAGGATCTTGTACTTTCAGCAGTGCCACCCACTGATATTGCATTAGATCCTAGTTTCCCAAACATTCTAATCCTAAAGGATCTGGAATGAAAATCTAGCCACCTTTCTAGGAGAGGTAAACATGTGGCTCCTCTTCTGTTTGTGAAGTCAAATTGGCAATCTACTCATTGATGACTAAACGCAGAGCCATGAAATTCATTTCACTCATATTCCTGTTATCAGTTGCTTAAAACTTCTTCCCAGATCACTACTCACACCTTAATACTGAAATTGACATAATTAGTGATATGACAAATAAATGTGATCAGTGACGCTTTAAACATATGATAAAGCAGTATAGTACATAGAGCAAGTATTTGAAGTTAGAACACCTGCATTGAAATCCTGCTTCTTCCCCTTACTACCTAGGCAAATTATTAAATCTCTCCAGGTATCCATTGTTCATATGTAAACTGAACATAAAATAGCTTAATTGTAATGTCAATTATAACTCTACTTCCAGTTCTTTTGATCTATGACTTCTGATCTTTAATATCTGTCTAATCTTGAACAAATAACTTGGCCACTGAGGTTTTCCTTTTCTGTAAAACAGGTTTAATAACTGCATTATCTACTCCACAGGTTTGTTTTGAGGACCATAATATGATGTTTTGCTTATTGATACTTACCTATTATAAAGAGGGGGACATTGAGAGGGAGAAGGAAATTGTTAAGCAGTCCAGAGGTGGAAAAAATAATGAAAGTTTCAATGAAACAATAAAAATACATTAAAGGGGTGGCTAGGTGGCACAGTGAGTAGAGCATTAGCACTGGAGTCAGGAGGACCTGAGTTCAAATGTGACCTCACAAACTTAACACTTACTAGCCATGTGGCTTTGGCCAAGTCACTTAACCTCAATTGCCCTGCCCTCTCCCCTCCAAAAAAACAAAATTAAATAAAAAAATTTTAAAAATACGTGAAAGATAACAGAAAATTTTTCAGAAAGGGAAATAAACAAGCAGTGGCTTTTTTTTTGTTTTGTATTGTTTGCTATTTTACAACTAGATACAAGTTAATATGTAATTAAAGCAAAGATGGTGGCGTAGAAGCAGCAAAGCACCACAGCTCCCACACAAACATGCTAAAAAACTCATAAAATGGGACACTAAACAGATTTTCAAGCTCCAAAACTCTCCAAAAGACAGAAAGCACTACAGGCAGCGCAGCAGGCGGGGCTCTTCACAGCACTCTGGGACCCATGGCCGAAACCCAGCTGGCTCAGGCCCTGGGGCATTGGGTGGGGAACTGAGGCTAAAGGAGAGCAGATTGGCTGCACTGGAGGCAGAGTTACCATATTTATCAGGCCAGAAGACAAAAAGGCTAAGAGAAAGGTCAGTGGATTTTGCTAACTGGGGAGGAGAAGAGCGGTCTGGCCAAACTGCTCCCAGGGCAAGGAGGCAGCGGGAGGTGGCTGTTGCAGCAGGAAAGGCTGAGAGCCCCAGCGGCTTCCACTGGGCTGCTTCAGAGCCCTTGGCCTGCAGATACCAGGGGGGCTGACGCGACCCATAGAGGCCAAGGGCTCTTGCGTTGAGCGGCCTGGATCTGGATCGGGGTCTTGAGTGGTGGTCCTTGGGTGCGCTTTCAGTGAGCCAAAGCTGGGGGGAGAGCTGCAGCACC
>JAQQSW010004335.1:0-14462 GCA_028646575.1 Pseudocheirus occidentalis
ATCTTGGCCAAGAAAACCCCAAATGGAGTCAAAAAGGGTTGGGTACAATTGAACAACAACAATAATCATATATTTATTTATAATATATGTATTCATACTTATGTATAAGTATTATTTATTAATAGATATGATAATTCCATGAAATTTCCCTGATCTTGGACAGTTGAAAATTCCTACTTTCTTGCTCTGATTATTGGGAGCACTTTGCTTGTATTATTCATATGATAATTCAGATTTTTCACCTGGACTATTAAAAATTACCTTCTAATTTTTCTTTCTACTTACATTCTATCGGCACTTCCTATCTATAGTTGCCAAAATTATCTTTCTAAACTACATATATGACCACGCTACTCTCCTTTGCAGAAATTTTCTAGCTCCCTGTTCCCTCTATATAAATAAATCACATACTTCTTATCTTTGTATGTAAAAGCCCTCACAGTATGGCTACAGTCTTTTTTTATTTATTCCACATTATTCTCCTTTACTCTCATTATCTTGTAGTCAAACTGGCCTATCTGCTGTTCTCCAAAATCAACCTTCCTCCTTCCATCTTCATGGCTTTGCAAAGGCTGACTATTATGTCTGGAAAGCACTCCCACCTCACTTTCTATTTCTTAGAATACCTAGCTTCCTCCAGGACTCAATTTAGTTATCACTTTCTACAAGAAACTTTTCTTGGTTCCTCTACCTACTTCCACCCCTCAGATAGAAGAATTCTTTCCTGCATCAAATTATCTTGTATTTATTTACATGTGTTCTATCTTCTACCCTCCTCATAGAACAGAAATTCCTTATACTGAAGGTAGCCCTGACTGCCAATAGTACCCTTGATTCCAGTCTTTCTTCAGTCTTGCTCTATCATCCATTTCTCTCCCATTTTCAGTGTTGGCTCTTTTCCTGCTATATACATAATTGCTAAGGTCTCACCCATCCTTAAAAACAAAAATAAGCTACCTCATTTAATATTTTGAGTTACTTATTCCTCTCTCACAGCATGAATAAATGAATGAAAAATCATTGATTAGGTACTTATTGTGGCACAATGGACAAAGCACTGAGTCTGAAGTCTGTATGTCCTGAGTTCAAATCCAGTTCAGACACTTACTAGCTCTATGACCCTGTGCACGTCACTTAATTTTGTCTGCCTTCGTATCCTCAACTGTAAAATGGCAATAGTTATTCCTTCCACATTGGGACTTTCTCTATCATAGTTTCAATATACCATGGAGTTGGCATAAGAAATTAAATGGGAATTTGGGGAGAGTTTTGCTTAAACCACAGATGACCTTCAAAGGCTAGCAGACAACACAGAAAAAGTTTAGTAATTCAGAAATGCATAAAATATAGGTATAGTATTATATAATATCAACATATTTTATCTTTCAATACCATAACAATTCAGACTTCTCTGGTACAAAGGGAGGGTCAAAAAATTTTACACAGATTTTCCAGATCATGGGGTACCACACCGCTAAACCCTCCTTGATATGGAAGGGATAACTGTAATAATAACATCCAAGGTTGTTGTATTAAGAAAGGCACTTATAAAACACTAAGCACAGTTCCTGGCACATAGTAGGCACTTAATAAATGTTTGTTCCTGATCCACAATTGCTGGAGAGCAATTTGGAACTGTGTCCAAAGGGCTATAAAACTGAGCATACCTTTTGGTACAGCAATACTAGTACCAGCCCATATCCCAAAAAGATCCCCTAGAAACGGAAAAGGACCTATGTGTACAAAACTATTTTTAGTGACTCCATTTGTGGTGGCAAAGAATTGGAAATCAGCTGGGGAATGGCTAAATAAATTGTGGCATATGAATGTGATGGGATACTATTGTGCTATTAAAAGAAAGGATGAACAGAATGGTCTCAGAAAAACCTGGAAAGACTGATATGAACTGATGGAAAGTAAAGTGAGTAGAAGTAAGAGAACACTGTACATAATAACAGCAATACTGTATAATGATCAACTGTAAATGGCTTAGCTATTCTCAGCAATACAGAGATCCAAGACAATTCCAAGGGCTTATGATGAAAAATGCCATCTACCTCCAGAGAAAGAACTGACAGAGTATGACTACAGATTGAAACATACTTTTTTACTTTCTTTTTGTTTGTTTGTTGGTTTGGTTTGGTTTTGGTCTGTGTTTTATTTCACAACATGGCTCAAATGGAAATATGTTTTGCATGCATGTACATTGATAATCTATAACAGATAGATTGCCTTTTAATGGAGGGAGGGAAGGAGAGAATTTGGAACTTGGATTAAAAAAAAATGTCCCTGCCCTCAAGGACTTTATATTGCAATAGAAGAATACTACACATCCACAAAAGTGATGGCAGGAAGGATTGTTTTAGACATGAAAGTTAGAGAGAATAGTCAAAAGCAATCAATGGTCATGTCCTTTTCCAGGAATGGTAGTGTTGATTTGATTTGAGCAGCAAATGAATAGCAAATGTTCATCACCTCTACCGCCTTACCATCAGACCCATTTGGAATCTGGTACCTCTCCCCACCATGCTCTTAGAGTTGTTTAGGGAGGTCAGGCATTTTAGTAGAAAGATGCTGGAATCAGAATCAGGAAACGAGTTTAAATCCCAATATAGCCACTTAAACTTCTCTATTTCCTCATCTATAAATGAGTACAAATTTGTGCTAACTATCTCAGTATTGTTCTGAGGAAACCACTTTGCAAACTTTGAAGTGTGACACCAAACAGTCACCTAGATTCAGAAACAGACAGCTGCCAGGTTCTCGTCCAGTCCTCAGAGGTAGACAGCTCCCAGGTCCTTGTCTAGTACTCAGGGCAGTCCCTGGCACACACTGAAGTTCACAAGGTCCAGCACATCAAACAATCAATTCACAATATATCAATCTTCCACTCATGGGGCAACCATTAACTTAATCAGTCACTAATCTAGATTCACAATTACTAAATATCATTAATCACTAGTACAGTCATTAGAAAACCACACAAACCCTTCACCCCTCAGTGTCCAGCAAACCTCAGTTTCATCCAAGGGGAGGCCTTTTCTTCATCTTGACTCTGGGTGGTCTCCCTGATTCCCTGGATCCCCTTCCATGGTCCCAGCTCCTTCCTGAATCCACCAGTCACACACAATTTTTTAAAATAAATATTTGTTCCCTTTCTCCTAAGGTATAAGAATTCAGTTACAAGCAAGCAAGGTCATACTTCTTCAGTCCTCCAGCAGTTCAGCTGGCCCTAGGCCCCAGAAGGAATATTGGCCTTCTGGGTGGCCTTCACCAGATTCTGGTCTCAGGAAAACTCCATCTCTTTTCTCAGTCAGCTTCCAGATGGGAAAGAAAATCTCTCTCTCTCTCTCTCTCTCTCTCTCTCTCTCTCTCTCTCTCTCTCTCTCCCCCTCACTCTCTCTTTCTCTGTCTCTCTCTCTCTCTCTCTCTGTCTCTCTCTCAAACTCCAACTCACTTCTTCAGTCCAGCAGCCCAGCTCCCAGTGCTGAGACAATCCTGCTTCCTCCAACAGGAAAATTCTAATTCTGTCTCTCTGTCTCTGAAATTCTTTTTTTTTTTTTTGAGGTCACAGAAGTGGCTGTTTATTAGAAACCTTCCTGTCTGGGCTTTTTTTTCATCTTTTCTGTTATATTATTTGGCCTCTCTGGAAAGGCACGAGAACAGCGTAGGGTATGTAGGCTGGGACTCAACCCCCAGAACACCACAGACCTCCATGGCTCAGGCTCTGCCTCTGGGGTAAGGTCATGAATCAGGAGGGAAGGCTCCTGAGGATGGGGCTGCTTTCTCCTGGCTCCCAGAGTCTCTGTGACTGGCACCTGTGACTAGGGGCCATCAGAAATATCAGGCTCCCACTTCAGATTCATTGGGGTTTTCTTTTCTTCAGGGCAGGCCAGGGAATAGAATTCCCTAGAACTTAGTGCAGCAATTGAGGGCAAATTCAGGGGAGGGGGCAAAATAATAACTTTAGAGGGGATGCCTCTTACAAGGCTCCAGAGCTGAAAGGCTAAGACCTTCTCCTTAAGACACATACACACATAAGGGGGCCAGTGACACAGCAGTGGGCTTGTGAGCATAGGGTAGGACCCTGGAGCTTCAACAACCAAAGCTAGGGGGTAAGGCTGTGAATTTCCCTATTGATCCCCAGGGTCTGCATAGGAGCCCTGGGTTTGATTACAGTTCTAAACAACTGGGGTAAAACTGTGCCCTGGTCTCCCTCATCTTTCTCGGACCTCTGGCTGTGAAGGGCAGTCACAGGTCCAAAGGAAAGATCATCTGCTCAGACAGAGGTGACCAAGGAGGAGATGAGTGGGAGATACAGCCCTGGGCTTCAGTAACTGAGTGTGATAACTCTCCCTGGGTGTGAAATGTGGAAGGCTTGGTCTGGAGTTCTATGTGTCTGTCATTCTAGGTATATGTCTCTCTCTGAAAAGAGACTCAGTATGTGTCCATGTCTGTCCCTGTGTGTGTGTGTGTGTGTGTCTATATCTACAGATGTATGTGCCCCCAGGGGCCAGCCTGCCATCTGAGCCAGGAAGTAAGAGGTCTCTGGGTAGGTGGAGGGCTCCTCAAAAAGATGTCCAGCAGGTTCAGACAAGTGCTATTTGCACTTGTGGATGTAGTAGCATGTGATGTAGCCGAGGAGGAAGATGACCCAGAACAGAATGATGCCACCTACCACCTTCATGGCAATGCCCAGCTTCCCAGTGCATAGTTTGGAACAGATCCGCTCACAGTCCACACCTCCCGAGGCCGACATATTCATGCTGACCTTGTCCTGGCTGTTGCTCCATCTGTTGTACTGGACACTGCTCTCCTGGGGTTCCATCATTCCAAGGTGGGAGTGAGAGACCTTAGAATGGCAGGTCTCAGGGTCCATGGGGCCACTGCTCTGGTAGACAAAGTCCCTGAACAGAACCTTGCACTGTTCTTGGTCTTGAAAGTCAGTGTTGGGTGCAGAGGTGCTGACCCCGCTCTCACCTGCAGCTCCCCCCCTTACCCCCAGCTCCCTGGCTCTGGGCCAAGATGTGTCTTGAAGAATCCCTCTGCCTCTGGCCTTTGGCACAAGTTGGTGTGGGGGGTTTTACAAGGCCAGTAGTTTGCCTCAATGTATTTTTCTGCATGGGCTGGAAGCCTGGGATTAAAGAAGGCTGAGGAGGAAGAGAACAAGGGGTGAGAAAAGGAAGGGGGGAGGAGGAAGGGTGTCTCTGAAATTATTGCTTATATACACATACTGTTCTGTCTCAGCCAATTCCCTTCTTCCACATCAACAGGGGAGTTCACGCCCTCTCAACAGTGGAACAGGGCTCACACCTTCCATACTTAGCCCTAAGTTACTAAGTGCTAAGTATGTGCTAAACTGATTGTTGTTATAGTTGTCTTCCCCATTAGAATATAAGCTCCCTTCTAGAAAGAACAGAGTTTAAATGGAGACTGAAGCAATCTACATGCTATTCCTCTTTTCCATGTTTGGTTTTGTTTCCTTTTTCCCATTGTCCACTCCATTGGTTACAACCCTTCTATACAATCAGACTAATGTCCAATGTGAAAGTATTTGCAGATTCTATACTTTACTGCATGCCACCATGGGTAGGAAGTAGGAGGGGGGCAAGGGGAGAAAATTTGAAACTCAAGGGACTCTGGAACTGAATCTTGTAAACTAAAAGTAAATAAACAAATCAATTTTTTAAAAAAGAATATAAGCTCCTTGAGGGCAGCCATCTTTCTTTTTTCTTAGATTTGTATCCTCTGCTCTTAGTATGGTATCTGGCACATAGTAAATACTTAATGTTTGAGCCTTTCCTTGTTGCCTTGAAGGATGCTAGGAACTCCAAAAGGTGGAGATAAGGAGGAATTGCATTCAAAACATTGAGGCAAGAGGTGAAGGCTGAGTTTCAGGAGTAGCTAGTAGGACAATTTCATTGGAAAAGAGAGGGGATTCATGTGAAATCAGCCTAGAAAAAAAGTAGACTGAGTAAGATTATTAAGGACTTTCAATGTCAGAGGATTTTGTTCCTAATCCCAGAGAGTAGATATACAAAATATTCTTGAGCAGGGGAATAATATGTCCAGACTCTTGCTTTAGGAACATTATTTTGGCAGCTATGCAGAACATGAATTGACAAGTGGAGAGACTAGAAATCAGTAATACAAATAAAAAGTTGTTAGAATAATCCAGGCAAGAAGTGATGAGGATCAGAACTAGAACGATGGTCATGTGAGATGGTCATTGAGGTTACAATCTAACGGGGGGGGGGGGGGGGAAGACAACATACAAAAGGAAGCTGAAAAGTCAGTCGGGAAACACAGCCCATTGGGGGTGGAGCATGATGGAGAAGTCTAAAGTAACTCTGGGTGGGAAATGAAGAGATGGCTGACCTGAGGACTCTCCTAAAACGGAGCTTATGGGAGGAGCTTTCCAACCTCCAATCCAAGGGAAGAGCCCCAGGGGCAGAGATGCTGACAAGGTGTGAGTTTCAGAGCTGAGGTGATCTTATAGTGTGAAGAGGTTCCTGGAACATGATGTAGAGAACATAGATTCCTTTGTTTTTATTTAGTCTTCCATACTAAGTCCCAGACAGACTACTCCTATCCTGTTTTAGGGTCCCAGAAAAGGTAAAAATAGAAGAGGAGTTGATCCTCTCTCTCATATGATTTGCCATAGGCAAGTGTAACACATGTTGTTGGTGACTTGAAATCAAACAAAAGGCTAGAACTCACCCCTAAGGTATGCACAAGGGCAAAGTTTAGGAGCCTAAGCAGTCATGAGCTGAAATAGGTTTGGAATAACCTTGCCAACACAGGTACTTCCTCAAGTAGAGATTTAGGGATGAAGTCACCATTTAGAGATTATAGAGATGGAGGCATTGCCCACTGGGTTAGAGGTCCAGAAGGAGACTGGGAAATCATAAGTGTTTTTGCACATTTGGATACGTTCCCTCTTTGTTTGATAACTTTGAAGCCCAGGATTTCTGGACTCCACATCCAGCATCTCACCTGCTATGCCAAATTAATTCTTGGCTCCTAAATTATACTACAGCTCGGAACACAGACTTCCTCCTGACTTCTGCTTGGGTGGGAGCTCCCCAGGGTCTTAGAGCCTCACTGAGTGTGGGAAGAAGGAGCAAGCCCAGACTCCACTTTCCCCAACATGGCAGAGCCTTCCTGCAGTAGCAAATCAACAGTGTTTGCTCAAGCAGTAAGGAGACTTCACTGATGACTGTCCTCTTCTTGCCTTCACCTTCCCACTGAGACCCTGCAGTTACTTCCCTGATACCTGTGGAGTCAATGTAGCCTGGCCTGGGAGCAAAGTTTAGCTTGCTTTACCTGCTTATGTCAGTTAGGATTTCTCAGTCTCCTTCTAAGGCTGCTCTTCTTCCATGCCAACATGAAGACATTCCTGAAGATCCTGTTCTCAGCTTTCTTCTGTCTTCCTTTTCCCTTGGTCTTTCTAAATATCCTCAGTTGGTGATCTCAATCATCCCAAAATTATCAACTATTTTCCCCATATGAATAATTCTTTGCACATAGATTTTCTTTTTTAAAAAAATAATTAATTAATTTAAAAAATCTTCAACATTCAGGGCGGCTAGGTGGCACAGTAAATAGAGCATTGGCCCTGGAGTCAGGAGGACCTGAGTTCAAATCCAGCCTCTGAAATTTAACACTTACTACCTGTGTGACCTTGGACAAGTCACTTAACCCCAATTGCCCTGCCCTCTAAAAAGCAAAAAAAAAAAATTTTTTTGCAACATTCACTGCTATAAGATTTTGAGTTTTACATTTCCCCCCTCTTCCCCCTTCCTCCCCCTCACCCCAAGACATCATGCGATCTGATGTACATGCACATAGATTTTCAAAAAATTTTTGTTAAACAACTCAGTGAATATAGTGGAGGAGTGAGGGAGAAGGGAAGGGAAGGAGGTATAAAGGAGAATTAAACACCTCTTCCCTTAATGGCAGCTAGGTAGTGCAATGGATAGAGCACTGAGTTTGGAATCAGAAAGACTCATCTTGAGTACAAATCTGTCCTCAGATACATACTAGCTGTGTGACCCTTAACAAGTCACTTAACTTTACCTCAGTTTCCTCATCTAAAAATGAGCTGGAGAAGGAAATGACAAATCACTCCATGATCTTTGCCAAGAAAACCCCCAAATCCAGTCACAAAGAATCAGACATGACTGAACAACTGCCTTTTATAAATCTGCATTAACTTTAGAAGGAGACTTGGGGGGAGGGGGAAGATCTGATCTATGATTACTTTTGTTGTAGGAAATACCCAGTATGGAAACTCCCTCCACCAGTAAAGACTGGCAACTCATCTGTAACTTAGTGTTTTAGAACTACCCCAGGCTCTGAGAGATTAAATGCTTTAACTGTGAACAGCTAATATACAAGGAGTCTCAAAAGTCTGACTGCAGTTCAATGCTTTAATAGCTTAAAACTGATCTAAGTCAGATTTTTAGAACACCATTCATATCAGATTCAGAATCTGAATTCAGGCCACACTGTTTCTCATTTGGAAAGACAGATACATAAAAAAAAAACAAAACTGACAATACTCAGGAATAAATAAGTGTCAAATGGGTGATAAAGCCAATACAGGTACCATAGGTATTCAGAAAAGGGAAAGATCTCCTTTCTCTTGTCTGGCATGATCAGCAAAGTTTTCTTGGAGGGCCTTGAAGGATGATGAAATTCTGGATAGGCAAAGGGATATGATATGAACTGAATAAAAATACAGAGATGTGTAAAAACAACTTGTATTTGCAGGACAGTGAGACCATCTTGTCCGGAGTTGAGAGTACTTGCTAAGTTAGAAAGGAGATAGAGCACTGGTCTGGGCATCAGAAAGACCTGAGTTCAAATATTACTGCCTCAGATACTTACCGGTTGTGTGACCCTTGACTTAACCCTACTCTGCCTCAGTCTTTTCATCTGTAAAAGGTAGAATACAATAATAATCACCTCCCACAGTTGTTGTGAGGATAGAATGAGATATTTGCAAAGAACTTTGCCCATTTTAAAGAGCTATATAAATGCTAGTTATTATTATAATTATTATTGGGGTTATTAGAATTAATTAGTGTATGCAGGAAAATACTAGGAGGTAAGTACAGAAAGGTCAGACAGGAAGAGATTCAGGTAGACTTTGAATACCAGCCTGAGAAATTTGGTTCTATAGACAATTTAAACCAATGCAAGGTTTTGAAAGGGGGGTTGGGAGAAAGGGGACTGATTAAAATGGTGTTTTAAGAAGATTAATTTGTTGGCAAATGTGCAGGATCCTGAAAGATAATGAAAAATAACTCCATCATGCATTGCAAAAGTCAGCCTGGATTAGTACAGCATCACAACCAAACGAAATCCATCATTGGTATCTCTGGAAACAGGAGAGATATAATCATGCTCTAATTCAATATTAAAGAGGAGTTAAAGGTCCTGCCATAATCAACAGGCTCTCCAGCAGTCATCTGGAAAACTACAGATCAACAAGCTTTGTCTTATTCAAAAAGACAATGCTGGAAATATAATGGACCATCTGAATGGAGGGATAGAGACAGACATTTAGCTAAATCAGGAAGGGCATAGTCTCAGAGACTATAGGCCTGACCTAAAAAAACCAAACAAAAACAATTGGACGATCAGCCTATTACTTCCTGAAAACATTCTAGCAGAAAGCTTAAGGCAGAGGTAAGGTCGGATTGTAAAAGCCCTATGAATAAAACACAAATACAATTATAGAATTTCTTTGTATGGTTAGCAAATTCTTACTTATTAGATGACACTACATGGCATTAGGGGGATTTCTTCTCTGGTAAATGTATAGCTCAGTGCCTTGGCTTATCTTTTCACATTTTTGAATTGCTATCATCTGGAAAATAACATTTTTTTTCAATTACATGTAAAAACAAATTTTAGCATTCATTGTTTTAAAATTTTGAGTTCCAAACTCTAACTCGCTCCCTTCTCTCTTTCCCCACCTCTTCCCTGAGATGAAAGCAATTTGATATAGGTTATACATGTGGAATCATGCAAAACATATAGGACCCTGGGAGATGAATCATGGAGACAGAGATATAGATTGGCTGAACAATTTCTAATAGTCCTGACAGTGAGGCAAATTATCCCTTCCACTTTCATCTAGGGCCAAGAAGATCCTCTTACTACT
This sequence comes from Pseudocheirus occidentalis, assembly GCA_028646575.1. Lineage (NCBI taxonomy): Eukaryota > Metazoa > Chordata > Mammalia > Diprotodontia > Pseudocheiridae > Pseudocheirus > Pseudocheirus occidentalis. Next base: position 10,175 of record JAQQSW010004335.1, read on the forward strand.
TTGCAAGGTACCAATAGTTATGAAATAAGATAAAGGACCTCTTCCTATCCTTGGGAAGTATCTCTTTCATCTTTCTTTCTCTGACCTTGCAGCAGCACAAAGAATGGGACTTGGGAACAATTGGGCTGAGCAACAATCAGCATTGCCACTATCAACTGAAGTCCGGCAGGCATCATGACTCCCACTCACTTGTAGACCAGTAGTCTTCTTCCCTTTTTAGTCCATGATCCTGAGAGTCAATACCTGAACCACCTGCTGCTTTTCATGAATCTTTAGTTTATGGTAGGAAACAGGAGGAAAACTAGGTGAAAGAGATGGCCATTAGTGAATATCTTCATACAGGAGTTTTTTCTAGTTTTCTAGACCAAGGGAAGGATTGAAATTTATGAATTACAGTTGTGATGTTCAAGAGACATAGTTTATGGGTAATTTAATAATTTTATTTAAAAGGCCAACAACTTATTAATAATAGGATGGTCATTTGACTGTCTCTCTTGAACCAAAGACAATCATGATGGCAGATACACACTTTATATACCCTTCAAAGATGAGTCTTAATTTGACTCAATCCAACAGAGATCAAATCTACTTGGGATTGGAGGTGGGATATATTAAAAAGAAGGTCTGAATATCTCTTGGATGGGGAAAGTATCTTTAAACTAGACCATCCATAGCTTTAGGTTATCAGTTCAAAGAAAGTATACCCTACTCAAGCCTGAGCAGAACTTCCCCACCCTAGAATAAATTCCTAGCAAGGTTGGGTGGGGTTTGACCAAGATTAAAGTAAGTCAGTACAATCTCTTTATTTTTTATGTCCTTCAGATTTTACTTTTAAAGGACTTTAGAAGAAGGAGAGAGTTCTGAATCCCCCACCCCCCAAAAATTATTGGTTATTAATAATTATTTCTCACACAGTGAAGAGGCACTTTTTTCTGGATTCTTACCATTTCACAAAAGTACACATAAGCAAAGGAGAAATCTGTGCTATGTTCAAATTCTTCCTAAAAAAATCAGTTGCACAAAAACAAATTTGCATCTTCAAAATATGCATTACAGCAGAATTATTTGTATTACAGAATCTTTACTTGAAGATTCAGAGTGCTGTGTAGTCTGTCATTCTCTCTATATTTTTAAATTCACCTTCACTAAGCCAAGTAGTTACTTGTAACTCTATAAGTCTTGCTGGTGAATATCAATGAGAAATTTTAGGCTACCCAACTTCAAAGCAGATGATATTTATAAGATTGTTCCAGCTTAGGTTCTTCATATTACTCAAGATTTTACTGAATCACAGAATCTCAGAACTAGAAAGGTCCCCAGAGGCCATGTACCTCTAGTAGCTGAATAGACTTCTTCAAACTGTCAACCAGCCATTTATTAAAAATCTATAATGATATCCTAAAGTAAAGGACAATAAATTATTTGCAAGGGTCAAATCTCCCAGCTAAGAAGGGTTGTTACCATTTTTAAATAGAGTTTTCTTGTATTTTAAAAGGTAAAAATGGGGCAGTTAGTTGAGACAGTGAATAGAGCACAGGCCCTGGAATAAGGAGGACCTGAGTTCAAATTTGACCTCAGGCACTTAACATTTACTGGCTGTGTAACCTTTGGCAAATCACTTAACCCCAATTGTCCTGCTTTCCCTCCTCAAAAAAAAAAAAAAAGGTAAAAATAATTCTTAACTAGTAGGTGGTACAAAAACTGGCAGCTGGCCAGATTTGCCTACCCCTGTTCTAAAGAGATTAATTAAAGAGGAAAAGGACTCATGTACAAAAAGATTCATATCAATTTTTTGTAGCAACAAAGAACAGAAAACTAACAGGATGCCTATCATTTGGGCAATGGTTGGACAAATTATGGTATAGTAATGTAATAGAATACTACTGTACCCTAAGAAGCAATGAAAGGTGAAGTTTCAGAGAAACCTAGGAAGACTTGCATGAACTTATAAAGAGTGAAATAAACAGACACATAAGAATAATTCATACAAGAACAATAATGTAAAGACATTTTTTAAAGACTTAAGAACTATGAACACTATAATCAATGCAACGATGAAAAATAATTTGAGGGAACCCATGATAATGTTTCAGTCCACCTGCTAACAGAGAGGTAATAGACTCAAGATACAGAATTTGTATGTGTGCTTGTGTGTACATGTACATCTAGATATAGATATACCTATATGTGTGCATATGTAAATGTAATATATGGTTACATATTCCATAATGATATAATATATTTTAGATATTAGATAGTCATATGAGACATGTCCAATGTGAGAATTTTGTTTTGTTTGACTCTGCATATTACAAAGGCTTTGTATTTCTTTTTCTCCTACTTTTTTTCCCTAGGTTGGCAGAAGAGAAAATAAATGATTAATAATTGTGGAGAGGCAGGGAAAATCTATAGTGAGTGGAAAATCACTACCTCTGGAGGCAATCAATTCTGCTTTTGGTTAACTCCACTGAATTACATTTGCTCCTCATTTGGCCCCCAGGGGTGAAATAGAACAAGACTCATTTCCCTTTCAAGCTTTCAAGCCATAATCCCTCAAATACTTGAAGACTGAATCTTGGGATTGCCAAGTATTCTGTTCTCCAGGTTAAATGTAAACTGATCCTTAGATGGCATCATCTTCAAGTCACTCACCATCCCTGGTGCCATCTTCTGAATGTTCTCCAGCAGGAGAATGTCCTTCCTAAATCTAGTGTCCTGGGGTGGCTAGGTGGCACAGTGAATAGAGCACTGGCCCTGGAGTCAGGAGTACCTGAGTTCAAATCCGGCCTCAGACACTTAACACAAAAAACTAGGCGTGTGACCTTGGGCAAGTCACTTAACCCCAACTGCCCTCCAAAAAAAAAAAAAAGCAAATAAATCTAGTGTCCAAAAATGACCATGCTATTTGATATGTGATCTGTCCAGGGTAGAGTACAATGGAGTTATCATATGCGTTTCAGACAATACAATACTTTTAACACAGACTAAGATCACATTAGATTTTTTCTATCTAAATTTTTTTTTCTAAAATTCAGTTCAGAGATTTATAGGGGATCACCACAACTAGATATCTAGGAATTTTTTGTCTATTAACTTAATAAGTATGATAGGTGTCTCATTTGGCCATGTCACTAGTATCCTTGGATACTGCCTTCTTCCAATATTTTCTTTGTAATCCTCTAACACTCAGCACCAAGTTTAAAAAAAGATAGCAATACAAAAAAAAATTTGAAATATAGAGTTTAAGTGCTGACTATTTAACTATCTGTAGGCATTCATTGGTTCTAGGTCATTGGTCATTCCAGATCTGTCATGCTTCACTCTCTAGACTTTGCCATCATATTTCTGCTCTGTTTTCTCTTCTTCAGCCGCCATTTTGAAGAGGGAACCAAATCAGTCATCCTCCATTCTTTAGATTTTACTTGCCATCACTAGTTATCTTGGTTTATGTCTTGCCACTGGACTCTAATGACTCTGGAGGAGAGAGTTAAGCTAATGACTTTGCATAGCTATGCCAAGTCACTCAAAAGTCAAGACATTACCCTCATGATGTTATTGGTCCTTTTTGAGAACCAAAGATAAACAACAAGCATGGCGCCAGAAGAGTACTTTCCCTCTCTTCCACCTTTGTAGCAACTTTTTATATATTATGACTCCTCCCCGACCCCACTGTCCATTAAAAAGTAAGTCCCTTGAAGGCAGGAACTCTTTTTGCTTGTATTTGTATCCCTAGCACTTTTAACACAATGCCTGGAACTTAATAAATACTCACTGATTTCATTTCAATTCTATCATTTCTAATTCAAAGAGTTTTCTCAGAGGAAAACAGAAAAACTGAGTAAGAATTGCATAGCTGAGCTTTCTATATTAATGCCAATATTATTATTTCATCTAAAAGTTAGAAGAAATGGTCCCTGCTGTCATTTCTTTACATTTAGTAGGTACTGGAAGAGGGCTTTACTAGAGGGACCTGAAGTACAACAACGGGCAGCTAGGTGGCACATTGGACATGTTGAGGTTAGGGGTTTAGGGGTGCTTAAGACCCCAAAATACCAACATGCTGGGTCCTACCAAATGAATTCGACTTGAGTCTTCTCTCAGCCAAAAAAAAAGAAAAGTTTATTAAAGATTTGCCATAATGGGTAGACTCTTTTTTTAAAATTTATTTTTTATTTGTTTTCTTGTTTACATTATTCATTTTCATTACATTTTTGAATTACAAATTTTCTCCCCGTCTTGCCCCTGCCCCAACCCTATAACAGCAATCCCACTGTAAAGCCCCTCCCCT
>JAQQSW010004337.1:0-14461 GCA_028646575.1 Pseudocheirus occidentalis
GCTTATAAGCACTGGCCTTCTCCCAAGTCAGCAGGGGAGTTCACACCTTTTCACCAATGTACAGAGTTCTATACTTAGCCCCAAATATCTGATCTACTTAGCCCTAAGTATCTGATCTACTTAGCCCTAAGTATCTGATCTACTTAACCCTAAGTATCCTATCCACTTAACCTTAAATATCAAACAAATTGATTACCATTACAGTTGCTTAACCCACACTGGTGTATTCTCAAGTTCCCCTAGCTTCATCTGCCCTCTGGAGAATAAAGCAATGTTATCCACAATCATCTGAGGCTTTTCAAAATTACACTGTTTCCTAGGCAAGGTTGTTCTCCTGGATTTCTTGTGGCTTCATCTGTCAAAATCTAAGTCAACTCTTAGAATGGAAGATATTAGTGAAGTGGATCAGCATGTGGTTCCTTATGTCCTCTTCACTGGAGTCTCTTCACTTCATATATTATCAGAAATCATAGTGATGAAAAGAATATTGCCTTGTACTTCTTTTCCTTGAGGTTCTGAATTGGACTATCAGACTGGTGATCTAAGATTCCCCTTTGGTACACCTGCTACTTTGTCATCAAAGATTGCAGGTTTTACATGTTATTCCATGCTGTTCCCTCTGCAAAGATATCATGTGGTATTTTATACACCAAACTATGGATGCGGTCACTAGTACCAACAAGAATGGCTCCCTTCAGCATATGCCTTTACATTTCTAAATTTAATGCTGTACCTAACAGTTTGCAAAGGCACACTGTATTATATTAATAAATTAATGTTATGAAATAAGTAAATAGAGAGAAAAACTTAGAAGCATTAAGTTCAAGTCATCTATTGGAGTCATACTCTGATGCCCTATAAAATAGAAATGGTACTGGGTTTTCAGAGGTTTTCAGAAGGCAATGAGTAGATAGAGTTCTGGCGTGGAGTCAGATAAACCTGAGTTCAATTCTGGTTTCTGCCACTTTGTAGCTTACTAAACCTTAATCCTTATCTGCCTTGGTTTCCTCAGCTGTAAAACATGGATAATAATAGCAGCCACCTCACAAGGTCACTCTAAGGATCAAATCAGATAATTTGATCTAATTAATCACAGTGCCTGGCACATAGTAGGCATTATATAAAAGGTTATTCCTTCCCTTTTCCCCTCTGTCCACTGGCAGAGCTTTACAGATACATAGTACATATAGTACATAAATCATCCTAGGTCACCCACACTATAGATATGACGTAATCCTCATCAGTGAAGGAAATTGGCTATGAAAAAGTCATGAATACCCCAAATACTTAAGTAAAAGCACTCAGGGAATACTAACATTGCAAAATGAAAACATTTTGGTGGACAATTTAATAAATTTGTTACAAAGTTTGCCCATCTTTCCAACTAGAATGTAAGACCCTTAAGGCAGGGACTATGCCATTTAAAAAAAATTCTTTTTTTTCTGGACTCTATAGCCCTCCTCTTTGTATCTTACATGAGTTTAACTTCTCTTTAAAATAGCAATAATTGATATCTATTTTTATCTATTTTATTTTGCTTAGTCAATAGTTTGTTTAAAGAGATCAAATAGAAATTGTTGAGTTGTATATGATGCCTTTTCATCTTTATCCTTCCTTTTAATTTGATATTGATTTTTACATTTGCTCTGGTTAGCTAGTGTTCTGATTGTACACATACCAATGATTCTGAAGTGATATCAAAAACCAATCACGTTCTTTCTCTCATAATATAGTCAGTTTCATTTTTGGTACTTACAGGACCTGTGACTTCTACCTCTATTGGGGAAGAAAGTATTTGTGATAAACAGGCATGAGAATTCTAAGTAGTATGACCTTTTGCATTTCTTAATCTCAAACCATATTACTCAATCTGTTTTCGCTATCCTCCCTGTGTCCACCTTTCCACTGAAGCCATCAAGTGCCAAGATAAATGCCAATTTGACCTGAAAAACTTCTTCAAGTTCTTTCTCTAATTTCTTTTCTTTTTTAACAATTGATGTTATTGTGTAAGCATAAATGCCACCCCATTATCCTTCAAAACCTGTCTCCAATGTCGCTTTCCAAACCTGTTACACATTGCTTCTTTTCATAGGTTATATACAGTCTATCCAAATTGACCTTCTTGCTATTTTTTAGAATATGACATTACATCTCCCATTTCTTATTTTGCAATGATTTTCTTCATACCTGGAATATATTCCTTCCTCAGCTCAGACTCATAGAATACCTTTCTTCAAAGTGCAACTTGAATGCCACCTATGATATGAGCCTTTTCCTCATATCCCAAGTTGACAGTGGCCTCCACACATCCAAATTACCGTGAATTTACTTTCTATACATAAATATTATATATATATATGAGTGTGTGTATATATATGATATAAAGTAGATATATCATATATATTATATATATATATATGGCTCATATATATGACACATATATCCATGTACAAATAAGAACAGACATGGGTGAATTACAATCTGTATCATTGAAGTGAACATCCAGATCAATGAGATAAGAGATCTGTTTGAATGCATTTCTACTTGTTTCCATTTATGAAATGTAATCCCCCTGAAGATAGACTTTTTTGTTTTTATCCTTATATACCCAGAGGCTAGCACAGTGATGGAATACAGTAAGTATTTAATAAATTCTTGTATATACTGTAAAACTGGTCAGCTTGATTAAGTTTTTCATAAACACTGCAAGAGAAGATGACCAAGGAATCAATGAAATTATATTTCTTGCTGGCATTGGATGCATAATGAAATCAACTCTTTTAAACACCTCTCTAAGGACACTTCATATCATGACCCTTCTTTGATTTGCAACTTATTTATGTCTTCTGGTTTCATTTACAGAAAGATTATCAATATTAATGTTTCCTGTTTCATGAGAAAGTATACCATTTTTAGAGTTGCTTGCTCAATTGTTTTTTAGTTGTATCTGACTCTTTGTGACCCTATTTGCGGTTTTCTTTTCAAGGATACTGGACTGATTTGCCATTTCTTTCTCCAGCTCATTTCACATATAAGGAAACTGAGGCAAAAGGTTTAAGTGACTTACCCATGGTCACACAGCTAGTAAGTGTCTGAGGCCAGAATTGAACTTACAAAGTATTCCTCACTCCAGACCCAGCACTCTATCCATTGTACCATCTATCTGTCCTTTTAGAGTAGTTATTACCGTTTATATGAGTATTTATAGATAGTCTACATACTGTGTGATTCCCACAATCATTTGACAACTTGCCTCCCATCTTGACATTGATACTTTGAAGCACACAGTACTGAAGGTCATTTAGGCCATTTTGTTTGTTTGCTACAAGTCATCAGATCCAAAAATCTTAATCTCCTGGTGACTCTCTTGCTGATAATGAGTCTCTTTAGATAGGCCATTCATCTAAGTATTAGATAAGTGAAGTAAGTTTTAAGTACTGTACTTCAGACTTTCCAGCTTGATAGAAGCTTCCAAATATTGTGACTCACTTGACAGACAACCTTAGAGAATTCAGGGTCAATATGCCAAAGTAAGGACTGCAATAGGGCATTCATGGAGTACAGAAACGATCTTCAATAGTGTGCATTTAAACTACCTGCCAAGTGGGAAGACGCAGTAACCAAGAGAATACCAATTTAGAGCACAAACTGACTTGATAAAGTTTTGGGGCAGGGTGGTGGAAGATTACAAATACCATTGTCCCTGCAGCACAGCAAGAAACAGAAGAAGGGAAAATGATATTGTCAAACGTTTGGCATGAGACCCAAATAAGCCTGAACATGGTAATCATATTTATTAATGAACCTGGCATGAGGACAATAAATGGACACCATGTGGAACATATTTTCTCTATTTCTATAGAGGATTTTCCCACAGAATATAAGGTTAAGAAGGGGCTCCACATACCATTTAGTCCAAACAGTATCTGAATGGGAAAAAACCTTCTACATCCCCAGGAAGCATTCATCCATATTTCTGGTGTGGGGAACTTATTACCTCCTGAGGTAGCCCATTCCATTTTCCTTTAAGTTCAAATTTTCCTCTCTACAACTTCTGTCCATTGATCATTGTTTTATCCTACTGCATTCAGTAAGTTGAATCAATCTCTCACATAAGAGTGACAATAACAGTTGATCCACTAGGTTTAGTTTCTAACAGCTCATTTCTAGCTGATATGTGGAAGTTAAAATGATGAGGTTGGGAAATATGGATGAGGCTAACCAGGTACACATATAAAGACAGGAGTATGGAAGGATTTAAGGTGGCTGTAGGTAGCCTGCAAAGAATCAACACTGATGCATGGTGTAAGAAGTGGATTAAAATACATCATCAAGGAAATATGTAATTCGGAAAGGGAGTGTGTCGATTGTGTATGGAGAACGAGGTATAGCAGATGAGCATATGGAGTATTGCACTGAGAAAAATAAAAACAAAAATAAAAATTATAAGACCTAGAATAAACCTGATAGCACATTGTGTAGATAGTCAACAGAGGATTTATGGGACTCAAACAAGAATGAAAAGGTTGGAAAGTCATTGCTTGATTATTATATGTGCTGTGAATTTGTCCAGACATCTTTTCGTTGGTATGGGGTCTCTAATCCCAAATAGGGTTAGATAACTTGTAACTAAACTAGCCAGAAAAGTTTAAGAGTCTCAGTGATGATCTGCATGCAGCAATACCAGGATTTTGAGGGATGTAGTAACTATGCTCTAGCAAATGGTAATATCTCCTTGACTAACAAATTCCCAATGATCCTTATAAATAAAAAGGGAAGCCTCAGAAAGAATCCAATAGACACAGTATCTGGACTAGTCGCAAGTATGGAAGTACTTCTGAAGAGATATGTGGCGATCTGCACTGCTGAAGGGTTTACTACCATCAGTGATATTGTAGATTCTCTGGACTAGCAAAGAATCTACTTCACATCAAATTATGCATATTAGGTACTTGATAAGTATTTACTGAATTAAAGTAACCAGAATAAAACCTAGTTGCTCTGATTCCCCCTCCCTGAGCCAAAAAATCCGGAGATAAATGACCCACCCACAGTAAAATCCTTAATTAGTAGAAACAGGCTCAGGCTTGGGAGTCACTGAAGAAGGGGGAAGTGAAGCACCACAGTCTAAGCCCGTGGGGGGAAAGGGGGGGAGCCAGCTAGCACTAATAACACAAGCCCAGGTATGCCTTAGCACCACCAGGGGAATCTGCAGACACCAGCCCTGCTGGCATCCAGCTGCTGAGTTTGCCTGAGCTGTAGCCCAGAGATACAGAGATGGAAACCTGAAGTGGTCAAACCAACCTAACCAGCTGGTTACTCTGTGAGCATCAAGGTAACTTAGAGGAAACATGAGAGTCCTGGTCTTGGCCTTAATTTAGACACTCAGAGACTAACAATGAAGTTAACAATGAAACCACTGCCTCCCAAGGTGAGAAGAGCAATATACTGGCAGCCCAGAAACAGATATCCACTCTAAAAATCCAGGACACAGGCAATCACAATGGGGAAGAGGGAATCTGTGAGATCTAAAACCATAAAATCCATTTATAGTGAGCAAGAACAACCAAATTCAGAGGACAACATGGACAATATACTCACACTGGAGACCACAGAAGGAAATCTAAATCAGTCTCAAGCCCAAAGAACATTCTTGGAGGATCTCAAGAAAGATTTTTAAACCAAATTAGAGAGGTAGGAGATAAATTTAAATCTACAGTGACCAAATTGGAAAAAAAATCTCACTGAAAAAAACAAATCCTTAAAAAGTAAAATTGGAGAACTTGGACAGGGGGTCCAAAATCTGACTAGAGAAAATACCTCCCTAAAAATGAAAACTGAACATATGGAAAAAGAGCTTAAAAAAGTAATTGAGGAAAATAATTCACTAAAAAAATAGAATCAGTCAAATTGAAGCTAAGGATTGTATGTTGCAACAAGAGTCAGTCGAACAAAACATAAAGATTGAAAAATTAAGGAAGTGCAAAGTATCTCACTGGAAAAACAGCTGACCTGGAAACAGATATAGGAGAGATAACATAAGAATTATCAGCATACCAGAAAGCCATGATGTAAAAAACAACCTGGACAGTACCCTCCAAGACATTGTAAAAGAAAACTGTCCTGAGGGCCTAGAATCAGAAGGTAAAATACTTATTTTTTATTTTTTTAAATTTATTTATTTTCTTGTTTATATCATTCATTTCCACAAGATTTTGAGGTGCAGAATTTCTTCTCATCTTTCCCCTACCCACCACTCCAAAGCAGCGATCCTACTGCAGTCTGCAAGCCAGACTGCAACCACGTGGAGGTGGCTGCAAAACCACCACTTCTGCTGCCTCCTTGCTCTGGAAGCAGTTCAGGCAGACTGCTTTTCTCCCACAAATTTAGTTGAGTTCCACTGACCTTTCACTTTGTTCTTATTTCTTATGGCTTGATAATTCTGGAAACTGCCACAGCTGCCATTGATCCACTCTCCTGAAGGCTGCATCTGCGGCTCATCCTGGCCACCATGGGGCAAAGCCACGGTTTCAGGCTGGGCTGGTTTCAGCTTGCAACATGCTATGGTGGTCCCTTCCTGCCAAGCTGCCTTCAGCAGGAGATGTGTTTTTCTGTATTTTTTGTGTGAGTTTTGGAGCCCTAAAATTTATTTAGAGTTATGTTTTATGGGTATTTGAGGTGACTATGTGTGAGCTGCGGCATTTTCCTCCTTCTACGCTACCATCTGGGCTCCACCCCAGGTAAAATACTTATTGAAAGAATTCACCAGTCTCCTCCAGAAAGAGATCCCAAATTGAAAACTCCAAGAAATATAGTGGCCAAATTCCAGAGTGTAATTGTAATCAATTTGTTTGATATTTAGGGCTAAGTAGATAGGATACTTAGGCCTAAGTAGATCAGATACTTAGGGCTAAGTAGACCATATACTTAGGGTTCAGTAGATCCTAGTAACTTAGGGCTTAGTATAGAACTCTGTCCATTGGTGAAAAGGTGTGAATTCCCCTGTTGATGTGGAAGAATGCTATTGGCTGAGACACTCCCCTGTGGACTTGGAGAAGGCCAGTGCTTATAAGCAGGAGAATTTTGGAGAGACAGACAGATTTTGGAGTTGGCTCCTCAGTGAAGGAGGATTCGTGGAGACTGAAGTCAACTGAGAGGGAGAGAGAAAGAGTGTTCCTCTCCCAGTATCTGAAAGCTGATTGAAGACGTGAACTGGATGGGACTTTGTTTGCTGGTGGCCTGGCTGATCCTTGAGTCCCAGGCAAGAGAAGTCCTGAAGGGTTTGAGGTGTGCTGAACCCGGTGAGCTTCAGTGTGTGCCGGGGATTGCCCTGAGGACTACACAAGGACCTGGGAACTGTTCATCTTTGAGGACTAGACGAGAACCTGCCAGCTTTCAGCTCCTGAATCTAAGTGATTGTTTGACAGACTCAGGAGGGAGCTGGGACCAGGGAAGAGGATCCAGGGAATCAGAGAGACCACCCAGAGTCAAAATGAAGAAAAGGCCTCCCCTTGGACTAAACTGAGGTTTGTTGGAAATCAAGGGGTGCAAGGTTTGTGTGGTCGTCTAAGAACTTTATTTGGAAACTAAAGTTAATGGTTGCCCCAGGAGTGGAAGATGAGTATATTGTGAATTCTTGATTGAATCAACTCCCTTTTAGGGAAACTAGGTCATTCCTTTTGTTGATTGATTGATTGAATCTTAAAATGTGAAGCTGGTTTCTCCCTTAGGGAAAACAGCTGATTATTCTCTTGTTCCTTGTTCCTTTCTGTAATAAGATATAATATTGAGACTTTCCTTGTTCTGAAGATTGTATATATTATTGTGAATTGTTGAAACTGTGAATATTGTACTGAATCTAGATTTGTAATGGAATAAACAGAGTGTTCACTAATACTGTATAATCCGAATCTTAAAGGTTGTTGACAGTAGCATTCTCTCAGGAATCTACTGCTGATTGCCTTTACACAGAGCTAGAAGGTCAAGGAGAAAATACCGCATGCAGCCAAAAAGAAACAATTCAAATACCATGGAACTAAAGTCAGGATTGCACAGGACTTAGCAGCTTCTACATTAAAAGATCAGAGGGACTGGAATTTGATATTTCTTGAAGCAAAAGAGCTAGAACTGCAACCAAGGATCAACGACCCAGAAAAACTGAGCATAATCTTTCATGTAAGAAGATGGTCATTTAATGAAATAAAGGACTTCCAGACTTTCCTGATGAAAAAGCCTGAGCTCAATGGAAAATTTGTTATCCACTTACAGGATACAAGAATGACCTAAAAAGGTAAACAAGAAAAACACACACTCACACTTACACATACACACACCTATGCACATACATGCACATAACTTGGGACTCATTAAGAACAAATGGTTTACATCCCTATATGAGAATGTGATATCTGTCAATATTGTAATTTTTATAATTATTGCAACATTTAAAAGGGATGTACATAGAAAAAGGGTATGGATATAAATGAACTAATTTGAAGATTAAAAAAGCTTATTAAGGGGAACAAAGGGATTGTAATGGGAGAAAAGGAAAGGATGAGGATAGAAAATAGTAAATTATGCCACCCAAAGAATTATAAAAATATGCTAAAGTCAAAGGGAGGGAAGGACGGAGATGGCATCACGTGAACATTAATCTCATTGGTTCTGATTCAATGAGGGTTCAATATAATCAGTTAAGTTTAGATCCTAACGTGAAAAGACACAAAAACTCATTATAATAGAGCTAAAAGAAGGAGGGAGAAGAGCACTGTACAAAATTTACTATCATTGGTTTGGGTTCAAGTAGGGAATAACATATTCCATTAAATATAAAAATCCAATGTGCCTTACAAATAGTAAGAAGGGTAAGGGGATTGGTTGTAAGAAGGAAGAGGGTGGTTAGAAGGGAGGGAAAGAGTTGCAAGAGGAAAAAGTAGGAAAAGCAGGGGGGACACAGAGAGGGAATACTGAGAGAGGTGGTGGTCAAAAGGAGAACTCTTAAGAAGGGGAAGGAAATAGGAAGATAAACATGTATAAAAAGGGAGTGAATAGGATGGAGGAAAAGTCACAGATAGTAATCATAACTGTGAATGTGAATGGGATGAACTTTCTTATAAAACAGAGAGATAGTTGTCTACAAGAAACACATTTGAAACAAGGTGATACACACAAGGTAAAGGTTAAAGGAGGGAGTAGAATACATTATGCTTTAGCTAAAGTTTAAAAAAAAGCAGTGGTAGGAATCCTTATCTCAGATAAAGCAAAAGCAAAAACAGATCTAATTAAAAGAGACAAGGAAGGAAACTACATCCTGCTAAAAGGCACCATCAAGAAGGAAGCAATATCATTACTTAATAGATATGAACCAAGCAGTATAGCTCCCAAATTCCTAGAGGAAAAGTCAAGAGAATTAGGGGAAGAAATAGATAACGAAACTATACCAGTGGGGAACCTCGATCTACTCCTCTCTGAACGTGATAAATCTGACCTCAAAATAAATAAGAAAGAAGTTAAGGAGGCAAATAGGATTTTAGAGAGGATAGACATGATAAATCTCTGGAGAAAACTGAATGGGGATAAAAAGAAATATACCTTCCTCTCAGCAGTACATGGCACATACACAAAAAAACCAACCATGTAAGACAGCATAAAAACCTCACAAATCAGTGCAGAAAGGAAGAAATATTAAATGCATCATTCTCAGATCATGATGCAATAAAAATCATATGTAATAAAAAGCCATGAAAACATAGACAAAAAACTATTTGGAAATTAAATAACATAATCCTAAAGAATGAGTGGGTCAAACAAGAAATTGTAGGAACAATCAGTAACTTCATTCAAGAGAATGACAGTAATGAGACATCATACCAAAACTTGTGGGATTCAGCAAAGGCAGCTCTTAGGGGAAGTTATATATCCTTGAATGCACATATAGGAATAAGTTAGAGAAAATGGAGTTCAGTGAATTGAGCATGCAACTGAAAGACCTAGAAAAAGAACAAATTGAAAGTCCCAAATTAATACTAAATTAAGAATAACAAAAACCGAAGGAGAGAATAATAAAATTGAAATTAAGAGAACTATTGAACTAATAAATACAGCTAAGAGCTAGTTTTATGAAAAACCAATAAAATTGATAGACCTTTAGTCAATATGAAAAGAAAAGAAAGAAAAGCAAATTTCAAGTACCCAAAATGAAAAGAGTGAATCTACCTCCAATGAAGAGCAAATTAGAACAATAATTAGGAATTATTTTGCCCAAATGTATGCACATAAATTATGCACATCTTACTGAAATAGATGAATATTTATAAAAATATAAGTTGCCCAGATTAACTGAAGAGGAAGTAAATCACTTAAATAACCCAATCTCAGAAAAAGAAATTGAACAAGCCACCAGTGAACTCCCTAGGAAAAAAACGCCAGGGCCAGATGGATTTACTAGTGAATTCTATCAAACATTTAATATTAATTGATCCCAATATACTACAAACTATTAGGGATAATTGATAAATAAGGAGACCTTCCAAATTCTTTTTATGATACAAATATGGTACTGATACTTAAATCAGTAAGAGATAAAATGGTGAAATAAAATTATAGACTAATTTCTCTCATGAATATAGATGCAAAAATTTTAAATATAATAATAGCAAAAAAGACTAGAATAATACATTTTGATCAGGTAGGATTTATTCCAGGAATGCAAGGATGGTTCAATATTAGGAAAACCATCAATATCTTTGATCATGTCAACAATAAAACTAGCAGAAAACATATGATTATCTCAATATATGCAGAAAAAGCTTTTGGCAAAATATAACATCCATTTCTATTAAAAACACTAGAAAATATAGGAATAAATGGCGTTTTCCTTAGAATAATAGGTCACATCTATTTAAAGGCCTTAGCAGGTATTACATTCAACGGAGATAAACTAGAAGCATTTCCAATAAGATCAGGGGTGAAACAAGGATGTCCAATATTACCACTCTTACTCAGTCTGGTACTAGAAATGTTAGCAGTAGCAATTAGAAAAGAAAAATAAATAAAATAAATCACATTAGACAAAGAAGAGACTAAGTTATCACTCTTTGCAGATGGCATGATGATATACTTGGAGAATCCTAGAGAATCAAGTAAAAAACGTCTTGAGATAATAAATAAATCTGGCAAATTTTCAGGATATAAAATAAACCCACTTAAATCCTTGGTATTCCTATATATTTCTAACAAAGCAAAACAGCAAGAGAACATAAGAGAAACCCCACTTAAAGTTACTGTAGACATTATAAAATATTTGGGAATCTACCTGCCAAAAGAAACCCAGGACCTATATGAACACTACTACAAAACACTTTTCAACAAGTAAAGTCAAATCTAACAAATTTGAAAAACATCAGTTGCTCATGGCTGAGTCGAACTAATGTAATAAAATGATGATTTTTACTAAATTAAATTACACATTTAGTTCCATACCAATCAATCTACCAAAAAAAGTACTTTATAGAGCTAGAAAAAAGAGTAGCAAAATTCATTTGGAAGAACAAAGGGTCCAGAATATCAAAGCAATTAATGAAAAGAAATGTTAGGGAAGGTGTGCTAGCCATGCCAGATTTAAATCTGTATTATAAAGCAGTAGATCTAGAAAAAACAGAGTTTAAATGCAGACTGAAGCAAACTACATGCTCTCTTTCTTTTCCATGTTTGGTTTTGTTTCCTTTTTTCCCATTGTTCACTCCAACTGTTACAACACTTCTATACAACCAGGATAATGTCTAATGTGAAAGTATTTGCAGATCCTATACTTTATTGCATGCCACCATAGAGACAAGGGAGGAGAGAGGGGAGGAAATTTGAAATTCCAGGGATTGTGGAACTGAATTTTGTAAGCTAAAAGTAAATAAACACATCAATAAAATTTTTAAGTGGAATTGGTCAAACTGAAAAGGAGCTCCAAAAACTCGCTGAAGAAAACCCTTAAAAATTAAAATGGAGCAAATGGAAGCTAATTACTCTATGAGAAAGCAAGACAGTATAAAACAAAACCAAAAGAATGAAAAAATTAAAATACATCTCTTTGGAATATCTCATTGGAAAAACAACTGACCTGGAAAATAGATCCAGAAAAGATTATGTAACAAAAAAATTGGAATACCTGAAAACCATGATAAAAAATATCCTAGACATCATCTTTCAAGAAATTATCAAGGAAAAGTGCCCTGATATTCTAGAACCAGAGGGTAAAACAGAAATTGAAAGAATCTACTAATTTCCTCCCATAATAGATCCCAAAAGGAAAACTCCTGGAAATACTGTAGGCAAATTCAAGAGTTCTGAGGTCCAGGAGAAAACATTTCAAGCAGCCAGAAAGAAACAATTCAAGTATTGTGAAAACACAATCAGGATAACACAACAGTTAGCAGCTACATTAAATGATCATATGGCTTGGAATATGATATTTCAGAGGTCGAAGGAGCTAGGATTAAACTCAAAAATCACCTACTGAGTATAATATTTCAGGGGCGAAATACATTCAATGAATTAGAAGCACTCTTGATGAAAAGACTAGAGTGGATGTAATGCCAAGCAAAGGCAACTTCCAAGGTTCAGATTACCAGCATAGCAAACAGCATTTATTCAGCAAATATTCATTGAACAGAGAAAGTAAAAATACAGTATAACTCATACATTTCACAAGTAATTTTTCAATTCAATTCTGGTACTACTCTACCCCTAGACAGTACATTCATTTAGTCAGTCAAAGTCTCTTCTCAAATGGAGCTCAGTTCCCAATCATAAAGAAAGTACATTCATTTGATCAATCACAGAGCACAAAAAGGCCAAAGGTTTCCCACCCCTGGACACAAAGTAATATCAGGACCATCCATTAACACCAAGCACTTTCTCAAGAGGGGCAGTAGAGTACATCTACCCTTAAGCTATAGCAAGGCCCTTCTTTCATCTTGACTCGAGGCAAGCCCTCAGCAATCTCAGTTCCTGGGGAGACAAGGCTCAACAAAGCCATAGCAAGTGTTCTCATCAAGCCACTCTCTCCCTGTAGAACAGTCCCAGAACCCCTGAAAATATCAGCAAGGCCCTCTTCTAGGATTTCTGTGAAGGTACCACAAGAAAATCCTCCTTCCAGGCTTCTGAACCAACAAGTAGTTTCCAGGACCTCTTCAACAGCAGCACTGTCTTTCATCATCAGGTGAATCTGGCAAAACATCAAAACAGACAGACAAAATACCGGCATCACAGCCATGCCTCCTCAGTTCTCAGCAGTTCCAGGTGGCAGTTCTCAAAAGTCCTGGGCAGCTCCAATGGGCTCTCAGCATTCTTTCTCTCAGAAACTCAGGCTCCACAATACTGGATACTCCTCTCCCAAAAGTCCTTCTGGCCTCCTCTTAGCTTGGGCCTCTCTCACAATTCACAGCTCCTCCCAGTTCAGCCTTGTCTCTTCACACCAACAAATGTATCCCACAAGTGGGATTCACAAGCTCTGAGTTTTAACAGTCAGTCCAAAAACAATGCCAATAGAGGGGCATCTCCAAATTCCATTACCATTACAGTGGAATAGAAAATTTGACTTTCAAATACAAAAATCAAGAGAATTATGAAAAGGTAATCAGGAATGAGAGATCATAATAATAAGAGGAACTTATTAAAGTTGAACTTTTATATTCCTACATGGAAAGATATTTGTAGCTCATGAGACCTTTCTCACTATTAGGGTAGTTGGAAAGAATTTGTATGTGTGTGTGTGTGTGTGTGTGTGTGTGTGTGTGTGTGTATGTATGTGTGTATGAGTGTGTATGTTTATAGACAGGTCACAGGGTGAGAGGAATATGAATGGATGGTATATAAAATATAAAATTGAGGGATGGGAGGAATATATTGGGAGAAGGAGAAAGGGAGAAACATAATGGAGTAAATTATCTCACATTAAAAGGCAAGAAAAACTTTTACAATGGAGAGGCAGAGGGGGCGGTGCAAGGGAATGAGTGAACTTTTAATCAGATTTGGCTTAAGGAAGGAATAACATACACCCTCACTTGAGTATTAAAATCTATATCATTCTACAGGAAATCAGGAGAAGATACTAGTGGGGGACAAGGACAGGAGGGAGGATGGTGTAATCAGAAGCAAATACTTTTGAGGAGTGACAAAGTTAAAGGAGAAAATACAATAAATGAGAGTCAGTGTAGGATAGAAGGAAATACAGTTAGTCTTTCACAACATAACTGGTATAGAAGTGTTTTGCTTGATTACCCATGTTTAGCCTATATTGAATTGTTTGCCTTCTCATTGGGGGTGGTGGGTGTAAAGCCAATCAGCAGTAGATTCTTGAGAGAATGCTACTGTTAAGAGCTTTTAAGATTCAGATTACATAGTATTAGTGAACACTCTGTTTATTCCATTACAAATCTTCATTCAGTACAATGTTCACAGTTTCAAC
>JAQQSW010004338.1:0-14461 GCA_028646575.1 Pseudocheirus occidentalis
CAGGGACAGGGGCAGGGAGGAGCTCCCTACCCTGCTAGAAAGCTAGAGAGGTGTTGGAGGAGGGCATAAAAGGGAACAGATTGTGGGAGGGATCTTACAGTGGGATCAATGTTCTGGGCTGGGGGGTAGGGACAAAAAGGGGAGAAAATTTGTAACTCAAAACCTTGTGGAAATGAATGATGTAACCAAGAAAATAAATGAAAATTTAAAAAATAAAAAAATTTAAAAAAAAAAGAAAATGAGTTGTGATCCTCTGAATTCTTGAAATGATTGGTTGAAGCCATTCATTGAAATGTGAGGAAAATGCTGAACAGCAGTTGGGAAATTTCAAGGGATTATAAGGTGGACAGACTTATTTTCATTCCCCAAACTTAATGAAAACAGAAAACAAAAACAAAATCATCTTCTACCTTGGAAAACTAACAAGTCACCCTTGAAGTTTCATCTGTGGGGATTTCATTTCTTTTTCTCTTCGTGTTTCTTTTTTCTACTTCTCTGTGTCTCTGTCTCTGTTATTATCTCTTTCTTTGCCTTTCTCTGTCTCCCTCTATTTTTCTTCTATCTTCCTTTCTCTGTTTTCTCTGCTGCGTCTCTTTCTCTCTTTCTCTGTCTCTCTCTCTCTGCCTTTGGATCTCTCCTGTTCTCTCTCTCTCTCTCTCTCTCTCTCTCTCTCTCTCTCTCTCTCTCTCTGTCTCTCTCTCTCTCTGTCACTCTCTCTTTCCCTCAATCTGTCCATCTCAGCCTGCCCCTAACCCCCCTTCCCAATTCTCTTGTTCTCTCATTCTCTCTGCAACTGTTTCTTGTCTCTCTCTCATTCTTTACTGCCACTGTCTTAGTCTCTCTTCCCTCTTGCTCTCTTCTGTTTCTTTTTTTCTCTTTTTGTCACTCTGACTCTTTTGATGTATATAGACATAGGTATGCACCATTCTTTCTCTCTACCTCTCAGTTTCTCTCTGTGTCCTCTGTGTCTCTGAGTCTCTGTTTCTTTCATCTTCTTCCCTCTCCTTGTTCTCTCTCCTCTCCACCTCTCCCCTACTCTCCTCTAATTCATGACATCTTTTTGGTTGTGTATTGACTTCTCATATCTATATATCTCGCCTCCCAATGAGAGTGAAAGGTCCATAAAGACAAGAAGCATGAATTATACCTCTTTGAATTTCTTACAATGAGTAACAGGGTGCCTACTATATTGAAGCCATTCAAAGAATACTGCTAAAAATTGAAAAGTAAAACTGCATATTGGTTTAGCATTTTTATACTTTTCAGTACATTTTCACATAAATAAGTTATTCTATTGATATTCACAGTAACACTTTGAGGTAGTAAGAGCATATATATTTATCCCCATTTTGCTGATGGAAAAACAGATGGAGAGGTTAAATAATTTGTCCAAACACATTGAGTTGGGAGTGGATCCAACACTGGAATTCAAGTCTCTTAACAGTTACCCTTGTGCTCTTTGCACTACTTAGTTAAAAGATAAATGAGTTTGAATCCCAAGAATTCATTAGAATACAAATATCCCTCTTTCAAACAAGACTAATTGCTTTTAGGAGGAGACTTTTAAAATAGCAATACATAGTAATTTCTCTACCTTTCTTCAACCAATTTATTATACGTGATGTTAGGTCATATAAGTTCTTGAGAGTAGAAACCTTACCTTGTAATTATTTTGTATCCCATAGTGCCTGGCCTGATTTTGGGCACATAGTAAATAGGTCCATGCTAATTATTAATTGAAGAACAGTTTAAAAAAGACTCCTTACCAACATTTCTTTTCCTTCCTACACTTTCATAGAATGTTGCTTTAAAAAAATAAAAATAAGAGGAGAGTCATGATTCTCTCTGTCAACAGTTTGGGGCAGAGGGAGCAAAGAAAACTGCTCCCCATTAAAATCTTATCTCTGATTTTTAACCTCTACTAATTAAAAAGAGCTCCCTTGGCAAGACCTCTGTAAATCACATGGATACAACAAATATTGCCACTGCTTCCAATATATATTCGCAACACTGAACTTTAGTCCAACAAATTGTAAGCCATCTTTGTAAGGCACCACAAAGGTTGTATCTGGACCTATTAGTGATGAGTTGTTTATTTGTGGGGTTTTTTAAAGTCAAGATGCCAGGCCCTGAGTTTAGGGGTTATTTTTTTTCACTTAACTCCTTTTATTTCTAAGAGTAATGCCAATGAACTTCGTTGCACTAATATACTGTTTAGATAAGAATGAGGGATGGAGGGAAGAGGCAGCTAGGAGAAGAATATTGAAAACTAAACAGCATTAAAAGCCTACCTGCCTGGTCCAAAACATGCTATTGAGTTTTTGCTGGTGATAAAGATCTCTCTAAGTTCTTTTGTTAAAGCACTTGTTCGAAGTGCTGTCTAGAAATCTCCCACCATTTTCTGAGATTAGCAGATAAGGAGATATTCTGTGCATACTGTCATCAGTGAACAATAAAAGGCACTGGAAAAAAGGGTACTGAGACAAGGGTGATCATCTAGAAGCTGATAAAACATTTCATGAAGTATGAAGGATTAATGGGAATAAGAGTTAATTAGTACAAAGAATAAGCTTGTTCTCAAAGAAGAGTTATGAGAAGATACTTCATTCTTCTTTGCAAAGGTGCAATGAATGTATTTTTGTCTATCACTCAGCAAGTATAGATAGATAAACAGACAGAAAGACAGAGATAGATAGATAAATAGATAGATAGACAGACAGACTGACTGACAGATGGACAGACAGACGGACAGACGGATGGATGGATGGATGGATAATTAGCACCAGCCTCACAAGGTTGTTGTGAAGACCAAGTGAGATAATATTTGCAATTTAGCACCATTTCTGTCATATTTGAGATACTTAATAAATATATGCTTATTCTTTTCTTTTTCCTACCCTTCTCCCACATCACATAAGTAATTAATCTGTGCTAGGCACATTGGGATTTTGTCTACTTTTTATTTTGATTTAGGTTTTCATTTGTTTTTTAAGTACAAGTTGTAAATTCCTGTTCACTACAGTGACAAGAACATAAGCACATAGTAACCATTCATTTAGTATTTCTCAGAAGAAAGATACTGAACTATGTGAATAAAAAAAGTCTCTTCCAATAGACTTATTTTAAACTGAGGAAGTTCATTATGTATATAATTAAGTAAAATTATAGGCATACTAATACAATGTAATTTCAAGGACAGGGTGCTAATAACCAGAGGGATCATGAAAGGCCTTGTGGCCTAAGTCATTAGATGGCACCTGAACAGTGTTTTGAAGAAAACAAAGGATTCTACATAATGACAGTGAAGAAGAAATGCATTTGAAAAATGTTCAGTCAACACGTGCAAAGGGAGATCTAGATTGTATTGTACCTGACATACAATAGATAAGTCATCTTGTACATGCTACTTAAATGTTTCTTGCTCCTCCAGTAAACCTCTTGAACAATAAGTTATGTATTACTTGCTGTTTTTCACTGACTGAAGATAGTTCTACATGGAGTGTTACTCACACAGATAAAATCACAGATCTGGATCCCATTTCCAGAAAAAAGGAATCAAGGTAATGTTTGTATAGAAATGAGAAGAATTTTGATTAGTGGGTGGTCTCTGATATTTTTTCTTCCTATTTCAGTCTAAATCAGTGGTTCTCAACCTTTGTAATGCCACGACCTTTTGATACAGTTCCTCATATTGTGATGACCCCAAACCATAAAATGATTTTCGTTGCTACTTCATAAGTATAATTTTGCCACTGCTATGAATCTATCTGATATGCAGGATGTATTTTCCTTGTTACTAATTGAACATAACCCACAGGTTGAGAACCACTGGTCTAAATTCATGCATACATACATACATACAGACAGACAGACATGCCTGTATACACACATATAGATACACACACCTATACAATATAGGTTACATATATATTGTATATGTGTGGATGTGTGTGTATATATTAATATGATATATGTGTGTACATGTATATATATAAAGAAATATTTTGAACATACTCATAATGTACCAGTTGCAAAATATCTGTTGAATCAAATGAGTTGCAATTACTGATCTTGAATATGTTGAAATCCATTTTGTATTAGAGGTAATTTACTTGAAATTGCTTTTTATTGCTTTGCCTTATATAATATGTGTATGCCTCCATACATAAGTAAGTTAATATAGGTTGTCTAAATGTGGTTAGCAGGAGGTATTTGTTATGGGCTGCTCAGTGTCCAGCACTAAGCATGATGAGAGATATGAATAAGAAATGACCAGGCCATGTGGGTTGTTCAAGGAAGAACCATAAACTCCATTTAATGACGATTTGAACAAGATTTTTAAAGATCCAAAAGACAAAGTTTCAAAGTATTCTCATCAATAAGCTTAGTTTGTCAGATCCTGGGATTTTATCATTACAATAGTCTGTGACATCCTGGAAGTAGCTCAGATAAAATGGGGCTCCTTAATTCTAGGCACCAAAAAGTCTTGGGAAAGTCAGTTGGAAAGTCTTTGAAAAGTCAGTTAGCCTTTTTAAAGGCATAACAAAGAGGGTGCAAAGAGAGCAGGCTTCAAAGCCTCTATCGTCTAGGCCAAAACTGCTTCTCCAAGACGTCTACATAAGAACTGATTCCCCCCCCCCCCAAATCAAGTATTTTGGCTTTCTACATGTATTGACAGAAATAACCAGAGGTCTGTCCTGCCCAAGCCCCTCTAAATTGAGGAGAGACAACAAAATAACTTAGAGGAGGGGAGGTAGGAGGAGCAGGTTGAGGGACTGGAAATCCCAGAACACTACCTGGGTTAAGATTCTTTCCTTGAGGCTCAGAGGGCTATCAAATTAGAATTACATCTTTCTGTTTCCTGAAATGCTGCTGATCTGAGGGTACAATTGTCATTTATTTGATTGTTGTTAACAGTGGAGAGGATTACCCAAAAGATTACATCACAATCCTTCTGATCAAATACATATTTTTATACAAAGGGCAATCCCAAATAGCCAATAGCAAATAAGCCCAATTATCCATGCAAAAAAGCAAGCAGAAATGGCAGAAGCTATGCAGATCAGAATTTACTGAAAAGTATTCAAGAGTGAATGACCTCTTTAGATGTATCACTAAAGATGAAACCTTTTCTCTATCATCCCAAGGGCAAATTCCTTGAAATCTCTGAGGACGCTAGCTAGAAATGACAGACACCTTGTGGAGCTGATAGTATTCCCCTCCATATTTGCTGCTTCCAAAGCAAATTTTTTTCCATATGTCTTTTTTTTTCCATATTCTGGAATCAGAATTCCAAGAAAGTGTTGGGACCAATCATCTCATGTGGGAAAAGTATCTTTCTGCAAAGTTCACATGCCAACCATGCTCTCAAGAAGACACACAGAGTCCAGAAGCGCAGGGAAGGGGAGTCACTGCGGTTTCCTGCTTCAACAGTGCTTGAACAGAACCCGCGGCTCGATTCACGGCCGGAGCCGCCCTTAGCCACCTCTCCACCTTCACCTCCACTAATCAACACTTCTTCTGTCCTACCAACAAGCAGCAGCCGCCCACTCAGCTGCCCCCGGCCATCGCGGCCTCCACCCAGCCTTCGTCCCAGCCGCCTCCCCAGCCGCTGTCATGACTACCTCGTCCCCCTCTCAGGTGCGACAGAACTACCACCAGGACTCGGAGGCTGCCATCAACTGGCAGATCAACCCGGAGCTCTACGCCTCCTACGTCTGCCTTTCCATGTCTTACTACTTCAACACGACGACGTGGTGGTTAAGAACTTCGCCAAGTACTTCCTGCACCAGTCGCATGAGGAGCACGAGCATGCCGAGAAGCTGATGAAGCTGCAGAACCAGAGTGGTGGCCGCATCTTCCTGCAGGACATCAAGAAACCAGACCGCGACGACTGGGAAAGTGGGCTGAATGCAGTGGAGTGTGCTCTGCACTTGGAAAAAAAAAGGTCAATCGGTCGTTACTGGAACTGCACAAGCTGGCAACTGACAAGAATGACCCCCACTTATGTGATTTCATCGAAACCTACTACCTGGAAGAACACAACCTGCACAAGATGGGGGCCCCTGATTCTGGCATGGTGGAATATCTTTTTGACAAGCACACCCTTGGAGACAGTGACCGTGAGAGCTAAGCCATGCTGGCTTCCCCCACACCGGGAACTGTGGGCACCACTCCGACTGTCTTTCAGAGCATGCATATTTTGGTTATTTGACCTTTCATAATCTGTACCAAAAACGACCACCATTTACATCCCAATACAGTGACTTGGTACTGATGAAAAAAAAAAAAGAAGAAACACAGGTACCTGTCTTATCATTCTTCTGTACCAATTCAGATTCATGCTCAAGCAGCATCATACAAAATACCCTAGATTTACAAAATTGAGGTTCCATATACTTTGCTTTTAATTACTTGTGTAGATATAGAATCTTCCCAATAGAATATGTGTTTCTTTCAGTCAGCATTAATTTTATTTTTGTCATTGTATACTCAGTGCTTATAGTAAAACATTTTCTTACATTCATTCAATTAGCATATATTTAATACCTACCATATGCTTTGCATTGTACTAGATGGTAGGGATACATAAACAGGGTGTGCTTATATAGAATAAGAAATATTATGAAGTCTTAACAACAGTAATTTGAGCTTAAGAAGGACAAGTACTATCATTTTCATTTTAAATATTTGGAATCTGAGTCTGACAGTTTAAGTGACTTTCCCGTATAATTACTGATGTAAGTGTTGCAGTTTTAGATGTAGCCCTGCTTCTCTTGATGCCAAATCATAAGTCTCTTCACATTCTTAACTTACTTCAACATTCAACTCAAATGCCACCTTCTATGGGAAGTCCTTCTTGATTGCCCTGTGTACATTTTGTATCCTCCAATAGAATGTAAACTCCTTGAAGGCAGGGGATATTTGTCAACTGTGCTTTTGTATCTTGGTGCATAGCATAATGTCTTACACACAAATGCTTACTTAAATTTATTGGAGAGAGAGAGATAGAGAGAGCCCTGAAGATCTAACACCTTGAAACTGAAAAACCCAGGAGGTATAACTCCGGAAAGTAAAACTCAGGGCAAGAACCTAGGAGTATCAGGTTCTATCAGTGTACAATTAACGACAATAATAACAAAAGTACTAACACTGGCCTCAACTATCACTAGGTCTTCCATATCTAGGGAGAAATGAGCACATCAGTAAGATCTCCAGCTATGTGGTATGTGATAGCATTTAACAGAGTGGTTGATGAGAAGAAAAACTACCCAGGAAAGGAAGCTGACTCTAGCTTGTAGGTTACAAGCCTCTTGACCAATCCTTTGTAATGATACTTCCACTTCCTTTGCAGGTCCTAATGTTCGTTTTTGTTTGTTTGTTTGTTTGGGGGGGTTGTCTGTGTGTGTGTGTGTACATGTGTGACGCAAAGAGCAACAGAAAATAATTCACATGAGATGGAAAACTATCAAAGTTTGGCCTTCTCTTCTGAGACTATATTCTCAAAGCGTTCTATTACTTTTATATGTGATCGAGAGAAAGCTAATGTAAGCCCAGTTCACCCCACTATGATGGCACCACTGGACTCAAGACTTGAGATCCCAGACCAGAGACAAATACAAAGACTATAGGACCAGAAGAGAAATGAGGGCTGCCTCATTTTCATTTTCCTCAGTTAGTGGGAAGAAGATGGTACTTATGACACTTTCATTAAACCCTTTGTCTGTACTGATGTTGCCAAAATATCTTTGGCTTTAGAGAGACAAAATATATTCCCTAATGTAATAACCAAATTATATAGAGGAAAAAAAATGTTAGGGAAGTTCTTCAAATGAGGAATTGCTGAACTTTTATCTGTGCCTCCAGCTGTGAAATTGATTGATGGTCTGAAAGCCCCTAAGGAGTCTCTGCTGGTAGTCATAGTTACTATTACAAAGGCAGAGAAAACAAAATTTAAAAAGAAATCCTGAATATCTGTACTAGGTGGAGCTGGGAATTATTTGGGGAAAATATTTCTTTTGTTGCTTGTCTTTTTTTTAAGTACAGGAGGAAGAGGGAAATATGTGAGTGAATATTGTAGAGAATTAGGTGGCAGAGTTGGTGGCATATTAGGACCTAGAGTAGCTCGGATCCCCTAAAATACCCCAAAGGGGTGACGCTATTTTTGAATTTTGTGGCAACTCACCAACCTGCCTTCCTTTCTCAGGAAACTCAGCATTGAGTAATCTTGATAGGTTGCAGAACTGAATCCTCTTGATACTCGAGTACACAAGGCCTCTCTAATTGAACCCTAGGATGGGAGAACAAGGCCATGGGCTCCAGGGTCTCTACTTACTCGGGAGGTCAGCAGCTTTTTCCCCTCATTTCCCACAAGCTACTCTCCTTTGGGACTTTTCTGGGACTCTCCACTTTGCCCCACACACACCGCAGACACCTCTCTTCATCCCCTTTTCTCTTCTCCCACTTTGCAGGTTCCTTTTTGTATTATCTTGCTCCTTGAAGGCAGATTCAATCTTTGTTTTTCTTTCTTTTTGTACACTTAGAGTAGTGTCTGATATTTAATAGGCACTTAATAAACGTTTATTGGCTGATTGACTTACGGGAAAGTCCTAAAACTGAACTAGAAGGTGAAATAATAAAGAAAAACAAAGAGAAAAAGTCATAAACTCCCTCTTCTTCGGAACTGCATAAAAAAAGGGCCAGACTCTTGTGGAAGTGCGTAGACGAGACCAGCTGGGGTAAGTAGAAGGTAAAGAACAAAACCATCCAGTCCCACAGTAGGAAAGGGGTCCAATGCAGTGGCCAGTGTAGGCAAATCAACAGTTCCATCTCCATTTCCTGCATTGGGTAGGGCCAGACATGAGCACAACACAAGGCCATTCAGGGGTCTCACATAGAGCAGGAAGTCAGACCAGTGAAGTGTTCAGAATAGGGTAACCCAGGGACCCCATCTATTACAGGAGACAAGGACAGACTAGGATACAAGCAGCCAATACCAAAGTAGCACCCGATATCTTGGACCCAAAACATAACAGATGAGAAGGCCAGAAAATTATTGTAGAAGGTGGGGCCCCAAAATAGCTTTTGTATTCAGAAATAAGAAGCACTTCCCATAAATATTTAGGGGAATAGAAACAGAATAAGCCAGTAACTGAGGTTGGAAATGTGGGGAGACAGAAGAAAATGATGGATAAAATGAAGAAATTCCATCGACTGGGACAAGCTCAAGATATCAGTCCAAAAGAAGACAATAAGTGCACAAGAACCCAAGAGGAAAAGAGAAAGAATATCCCAACTACCAGGACTACAAGAATATGGCGGGGGTGAGGGGTATGAAACAAGAGCTATACAAGCTATGAAGGAAAAATGGCAAGTTGACAGTCTAGGACATATGGTAGTGAACCTTAGTTAAGAACAAAACTTGAAAATTAGAAGATATCAAATAAAAAATAACCATCAAATAGAATTTATTTTCTTAAAATTGGGGAAACAGAAGAGAAAGTAAGATATATTATTAAAAACAATAGAATTAGAAAACAAGACAATGAGAGAGCCTAAGAATCACTGAAAAATCTGAAAATCATGACAGGGGGGAAAGGGGAACAATACAGATGAATCCACCAACCACTTTCGCAAAGAATTTCTACTCTGAAATGTGCTAATCTGAAAATCCATGGGAGTATCAGCCCCAATTCAGAGTTTCTAGGTCAAAGAAAAAAAATCCTGCTTGGACCTAGAAAGGAAGAGTTAAAGTATCAAGGTCCTATGTTAGGATAGCAAGATGTTTGACAGTCACTGCATAACCAGAGAGGAGAGCTTAGAATATCACATTCTAAAAGGTAAAATATAAAGGCTTTTGCTAATGCTGATGATTATGATGATAATATATAATATTTATATAGTGTTTACTATGGGCCAGGCACTGTACTAAGCATTTTCACAATTATTTTCTTATTTTTTTTTCTCACAAAAACCCTAAGAGGTAAGTATTAAACCAGAATAATCAATTTAGCAAAATTGAGTATGATATTGCAGGGGGAAAAATGGACCATCTTTAAAATAGACAGAGGATTTTCAAGCTTAATGAAAAAAATTAGACATGAGTGGATACTTAAAAAAGGAAGCAGAGGAGGCAAGAGGATCACAGAAAGATACATATATGTCAACAATTTTAAAGGTAAATCTTTGGATAAATTATTTACATGCTATCAAGGAAAAAAAAACAAGTGTTCTTCCAGAGTCCCATTGTCTTCAAGTGTTACAGAGAAAGCTAAATAAGCAGACAGATGTCCTCATGATTATTTTATTTTATTTTATTTTGATAATCTCAGGAAATAGAGATGAAATGGATAAGAGGCTACACTGTGAAGAAAAGGGTGAAAAGGGAGAGGGACCTCAAAATTTCACCTAATCGGGGCACATGAGATGAATAGATAAAACATAGTGCTCAAATACATTAAATTCAAGAAAAGTATAATTATGACAAAGTTGAATTTATACCAGGAATACAGGATTGATTTTCTCTCTCTCCTCTCTCTTTCTCTCTCTCTCTCTCTCTCTCTCTCTCTCTCTCTCTCTCTCTCTCTCTCTCTCTCTCTCTCTCTCTCTCTCTTTTTCTTCCTATCTATCTATAATCTAATGTGTTTATATAAATATATATGTTCTGTTTCCAGCCTAATCTTCATCCTTTGGAAATAAGAAAAGAGAAACAGAATCATCCATGTGACCATTTAACCAAGTGCCTCCATATCAAACTTCACTTGTCTCCAGCCTTCTCTGGGAAAAGGAAGGCCACCTTCTGTTCCATGAGGAACATTCTCACACCTGGTAAGGTCCTACATACCCAAGTGCCCCTGGATTATAATCTAACCCCTATGAATCATCCCATATTACACTGCACCATGTCACAGCTCCTTCAGTGGTTAGAGTGAGGGGCCTTGAGTCAGGAAGATTTTTCTGTTCTGTCTTCAGACAGTAGGGTTGGATGTCACTGAAGTAATGTCTGAAAAATAAAAGACAAATAATTTGGGCCCTTCCTCAAAATAAAAACACCTGCAGGATCTCACTAATGGGTGAAGAGTTCTACAGGGACAGAACGTAAGGTCCTGAGGCCTGGAGAAAAAAAAATAGATAAACATCATATCTTTCCTTTCCTTTACAATTCCCATGGTTATCTTGGTCAGTGAAAAAGTATTTTTCTAAAAATATGGTTATAGTTCATGTTAGGGATTTCTAGGTACATGATCACCATGAAACTAATTCTTGATAAAGAAAAATAGTAAGAAAA
Source organism: Pseudocheirus occidentalis (assembly GCA_028646575.1). NCBI lineage: Eukaryota > Metazoa > Chordata > Mammalia > Diprotodontia > Pseudocheiridae > Pseudocheirus > Pseudocheirus occidentalis. The sequence goes on from JAQQSW010004338.1 coordinate 11,288, forward strand.
AAAAAGGAGTGAGAGAAGGCCCAGATAAACAGACACTTATTTTAGCCTCTCTTAGATCTATGAACCAAAGTCAGTTGCACTTGGTCAAATAAGGAGATGGGAAAACTCAGTATCACGTTGTCAGTGAGTTTAAATGGAGAGAATTGGATGAATTTAATTTGGGTGATCACTATAAGTACTTCTGTTGGCATGAAACCCTTAGAAGAAATGGAATAAGGGGCAGCTAGGTGACTCAGTGAATAGAGCACTGGCCCTGGAGTCAGGAGGAGCTGAGTTCAAATGTGAACTCAGACACTTAACACAAAATACTAGCCATGTGACCCTGGGCATGTCACTTAACCCCAATTTCACTCCAAAAAAGCAAAAGCAAACAAAGAAGAAATGGAATAGTCCTCATAGTCAAGGAAAGGTTGAAAAGTTAGGGTGTAATGTCTAAAATGCCAAAATTCTATCTCTTCAAATCCAGAGCAAACCATTCAACATCACTCATGCTGAAGGTGCTAAAGTTGATTAGTGAAGTGATCTAAGAAGACCTACAACATCTTCTAGAAATAATGTCCCCCCCCCAAAAAAAGAGGTAGCATTCATTACAGGGACTGGAATGTTAAAGTAGGAAATCAAAAGATAATTGACAAAACAGACAAGCTTAGCCTCAGAGTAAAAAATGAAGTAGTTGGAGCTTGATAGAGTTTTGTCAAGATAACTCCCTGGTCAAAGCAAAACTCTTTTTGAACAACTCAGAAGGAAACTCTACCCATGGGCATCACCAGATGGTCAATATTTAATTCAGACTGATTACATACTTTGCGACAAAAAGTGGAGAAGCTCTATATAGGTCAGTTAAAACAACACCTGGAGGTGACTATGGCTCAGAGCATAAGCTTAATATTGCAAATTTCATACTTAAATTTTAAAAAAGTAGGAAAGACCACAAGAATTTATACATATGACTTAAATAATATCCCTTATGAATATGAAGTAGAAGTGATGAAAAGATTGAAGAGATTATATCTGATAGAGAGAATGCCTAAAGAGCTTATAGACAGAGGTTCAAAATGTTATACAGGAAGAAGCATCAAAAAACATTTCAAAGAAAAATAAAAGAGAACAAGAAAGCAAAATGACTATCTGATGAGGCTTTACAAATAACTAAGGAAAAAGTGAAAATGAAAGTCAAAGGAGAAAGTGAAAGATATACCTAAATTAAAGTAGAATTCCAGAGAATAGCAAGGGAAGATAAGAGGATGTTCTTAAATGCATAATGCAAAGAAATAGAAGAGGACAATTGGACAAAAAAGGTGAGAGCTTCTCAAGAAAATTAGAGGTATCAAGGGAAGGATTCATGCAAAAAACTGGCATGACAAATAGCAAAAATGGACTTAGCAAACAAAAAGACATTAAAATGAATTGGCAAGAATATACTTAAGAACTATACAGAAAAGATCTTAATAGTACGTATAAATAATAGTACCCATAACAAGTGTGGGGCCTGATCTAAAATCAGACATCCTTGGGACTGAAATCAAATGGGCCTTAGGAAACATTGCTAACAACAAAGCTAGTGTAGATTATGGAATTCAGCTGAGATATTAAAAAAAGAAATACCTTAAAAGATGATGCTATTACAGTATTACAATATGACATCAAATTCGAAAAATTCAGCAGTGGTCACAAGACTGGAAAAGATCATTTTATGTCCCAATCCTAAAGAAGGTCAAGATCAAAGAATGTTCAAATTACCAGACAATTGTGCTCATTTCACATGTCAGCAAGATTATGCTTAAGATTCTGAAAACTAGCCTTTAAAATTTGTGAACTAAGAATTCCCAGAAGAGCAGGCTGATTTTTGAAGAGACAGAGGAACTAAAGACCATAATGCCAACATTCACTAGATGATGGAGAAAGCAAGGGAGTTCCAAAAGAAGTATCTATTTCTACCTCATTGACTACATCAGAGGTCAGGAACATATGACCTAGAGGACCACATGCGGCCTCAAGGTCTCAGATTCCCCACTCCTGGACTAAAGCCTTCAACTGTTAGGATCACAACAAACTGGGGCAATTTCTCAAAGATTTGAGAATACCAAACAATCTTACTTATCTCCTTAGGAGTCTGTATGCAGATCAAGAAATAAGGGGGAGCAGAGCCAAGATGGCGGAGTAGAAGCAGCAAGTTCCCGCAGCTCCCACACCGCCACCCTAAACACCCATAAAATACAAGCCCAGACAAAGTCTCGGAAAGTCTACGACTCTCAGACTCACAAAAATACAGAGAACACAGCTCTCGCTGAAGGCAGCTTGGCAGCAGGGGATCAGCACGGCCGCAGGAGCGGAGGCTGGAACAGCCGGAAGCCGAGACCGGGGCCAGGCCCAGGTGGTGGGAAGGAGCTGAGCTAGCCTGCACCCAGCCTGCAGAGGTTCTACAGCCTCCAGCACCCCCACATCTGCCAAGGCGTGAGGAGCAGGACTGAGAGGCGCAGCTCGCAGAGCAGAGGATCAGAGAATGGCCAGCCCAAAACCCTGCGGCCAGGCAAGGCCCCAGGGCAGCCAAGTGGAGCAGCAGAGCCTCCCAAGGAGCCTCCCAAGCCGCAGTATGAGTCTACTTCAAAGAAAATCTAAAGCACGGGCCTGAGGGGAGCTTCGGTTGGTTAGTGAAAGCAGAAACTTTGAAACTTAATTGGGGGGTTAAAGCAGTTCGGCCATTCTACCCCCGGGGAAAGGAAGCAGTGGGGGAGGGGAACTACTGGAACCAGCAGCAGTGGCCCCCACCAGGCTGCTTCAGAGCCCCTGGCCTGCGGACTCTGCAGGGGGGCTGAATCGTTTGATCGGGACTAAGTGCTTTTGTGTTGAGAGGCCTGGATCCAGATTGTGGTCTTGGGTGGTGGTCCTGGGGTGCACTTTCAGCAAGCCAAAGTTGGGAAGACTTGCAACACCCCCCTAATAGCTCCAGCAGTTGGGAAAACCCCAGCAATTTGGAACAGAGCTTTCCCCCTTGGAAGCAGAATTTCACAGACCTAAAAAAACCCAACCAATTAATTGACTGGCCAACATGAGAAAGAGGAAGCAAAATAAAAACACCAATAAAACTCTAGAATCCTTTTTTATGGATAAAAAGGGTCAAAGCATGGAAGGGGAGGAAGAGAGCCCAGAAACCAGAACTCCCACACCAAATTT
>JAQQSW010004339.1:0-14461 GCA_028646575.1 Pseudocheirus occidentalis
AAAAGAATTAAAGAAAAAAAAGAGATAAGGAAGGAAACTACATCCTGCTAAAAGGCACCATTGAGAATGAAGCAATATCATTACTTAACATATATGCACCAAGCTGTATAGCATCCAAGTTCCTAGAGGAAAAATCAAGGGAATTAGAGGAGGAAATACATAGCAAAACAATACTAGTGGGGGACCTCAATCTCCCCCTGTCTGAACTTAATAAAAAAAAGAGATCAGGGGTTAAACAATCACTATCACCCCTCTTATTCCATCTGGTACTAAAAATGTTAGCAGTAGCAGAAAGAGAAGAAAAAGAAATCAAAGCAATCAAATTATTCAAAGATGAGACTAAGCTACCACTCTTTGCAGATTATATGATGATATGCATCAAGAATATTATACAATCAAATAAACTTCTTGAGACAATAAATAAATTTAGCAAAGTTGAAGGATATACAATAAACCCACATAAATCCTTAGCATTCCTATATTTCCAACAAAGTCCAACAGCAAGAGATTGGAAGAGAAACAAAATTTAAAATTACTTTAGACATTATAAAATATTTGGGAACCTATGTGCCCAAACAAACCCAGTACCTTTATGAACACAACTACAAAATACTTTTCGCACAAATAACATCATGTCTAACTAATTGGAAAAAACATCAATTGCTCATGGCTGGGTCGAGGTAATACAATAAAAATGACAATTTTATCAACATTAAATTGAATATTTAGTGCCATACTAATCAATCTACCAAAAATTATTTTATGTAACTAGAAAAATCGTGACAAATTTCATTTAGACGTACAAAAAGTCCAGAATATCAAGGCAATTAATGTAAAGAAATGCTAAGGAAGGTGGCCTAGCCATACCAGATTTTAATCTGTATTATAAAGCAGCAGTCATCAAAACTGCTCGGTATCGACTAAGGAACAGAGTAGTGGATCAATGCAATAGACTGGGAACAAAAGACTGAGTTGTCTACGATTATAGTAATATACTGTTTGATAAGCCCAAAGACCCCAGTTTCTGGCATAAGAACTCAGTATTTGACAAAAAATGCTGGGAAAATTGAAATATATTATAGTAGAAACTGGGCATAGACCATCATCTAACACTGTACACCAAACTCAATTCTAAATGGGTGCATGATATAGTTGTAAAGGCTGATACTGTAAATGATCTGGGGAAGCAAGGAATAGGTTACCTGGGAGATTTGTGGAGTAGGGAAGACTTTATGACCAAAGAAGAGTTGGAGACCATTGTAAAATACAAAATGGACAATCTTGATTACACTAAATTGAAAAGTTTCTCTACAAATAAAGCCAATGTAACCAAGATTAAGAGGGAAGTGGGAAATTGGGAAAGTGGTTTAATAACCAGTGTCTCTGATAAAGGCATCATTTCTAAAATATACAAGGAATTGTGTAAAATTTATAAGAATACAAGTCATTCCCAATTGATAATTGTTCAAAGGATATGAACAGGCAATTTTCAGAGGTAAAAATTAACAATATCTATAAGTATGTGGAAAAATGTTCTAAATCACTATTGATTTGAAAAATGCAAATCAAAACAACTTCGAGGTACCACATCTCACCAGTCAGATTGGGTAAGATGAAGAAACAGGAAAATGACAAGTGCTGGAGAGGATGTGGAAAAATTGTAACCCTAATGCATTGTTGGTCCAGCTGTGAACTGTTACAACCATTCTGGAGAGCAATGTATAACTGTGCCCAAAGGGCTATAAATAACTGCATATCTACTGAACCAGTAATAACACTTCTAGGGTTGTAGTCAAAAGAGATCATAGAAGTGGGAAAAAACCCATATATACAAAAATATTTATTGCAGCTCTCTTTGTGGTGGCAAAAACCTGGAAATTTAGGGGATGCCTATCAATTGGGGAATGGCTGAACAAGTTATGGTATATAAATGTAATGGAATATCATTGTGCTATAAGAAATGGGAAGGAGATGGACTTCATATGTACCTGGAGAGACTTATATAAATTGATGCTGAGTGAGAAAAGCAGAACCAGGAAAAATTTGTACACAATCACAGAAAACCTTGAAAAACTGGACTCTTCTCAGCAACACACAGCCATAAGACAACTTTATAAGTCTCAGGATGGAAGGAGATATCTTCATTCAGAGAAAGATCTAGAAAGACTTTAAATGGAGACTTAAGCAATCTGCATGCTATCCTTCTTTTTCCTGTTTGGTTTTCTTTCTTTTTTCCCATTGTGCACTCAATTGGTTACAACCCTTCTATACAACCAGATTTGTACAATGAGAACATATCTGTGGTTCCTATATGTGAATGCATGCCACCTTTGGGGGGTTGGAGGAATGGAGGGAATAAAAATTATATTGAAACTCAAGGGATTGTGCAACTGAATCTTGTAAACTAAAAGTAAATAAACAAGTCAATGGAAAAAAATAAATGAATAAATGAACAAATGAACAAACAAACAAACTCTGGTCTTTCAAGATCTTTCTCTGAATGTAGATATCTCCTTGTAAACAGTTTTCTATTGCCTCTTTAATGTGAGATAATTTATTGTATTCTATCTCTCCCTTTCTCCACCCCATATATTCCTCTTTCACCTCAATTTTAGTTTTTGATATCATCCCATCATGTTCAAATCATCCTGTGTTCTCTGTTGATATATACACGTACATGCACAGACACACACTCACAAATATATTTATACACTCTAAACCCTCCTATGCATACAGATATATGTATGTATAAAAACACACACATATATACATACACACATATATATCCCATTAAACTATCCTCATCCTGTGAAAAGTCACATGAATTACAATTTTCATTTCTACATGTAGGAATATAAGTAGTTCAACTTTAATAAGTTCTTTATGATTTATTTTTCGTGTTCATCTTCTCATGCTTCTCTTGCTTCTTGTATTTGTAAGTCAAATTTTTTGTTCAGCTCTAGTTTTTTATCAAAATTTCTTGCAAGTCCTCTATTTCATTGAATAACCATATTTTCTCCTGAAGTATTATACTCAGTTTTGCTGGGTAGGTGATTCTTGATTTTAGTCCTAGCTCCTTTGACCTCCAGAATATCATATCACCAGCCTTTCAATCCCGTAGAGTAGAAGCTGCTAGGTCTTGTGTTATCCTGATTGTGTTTCCACAAAACTTAAATTGTTTCTTCCTGACCATTTGTATTATTTTCTCCTTGACCTGGAACCTCTGGTATGTAGGTATAATATTCCTAGGAGTTTTCTTTTGGGGATCTTTTCCAAGAGGTGATTGTGGAATTCTTTCAAGTTCTGTTTTGCCCTCTGTTTCTAGAATATCAGGGCAATTTACCTTGAGAATTTCTTGAAGGATGATTTCTAGGTTCTTTTTTGGATCGTGACTTTCAAGTAGTCCAATAATTTTCAATTTATCTCTCTTGGATCTGTTTTCCAGATCAGTGATTTTTCCAGTGAGATATTTCACAATGCCTTCTATGCTTTTCATTTGTTTGCATCTGTTTTATAGTATTGATTTCTCATAAAGTCATTAGCTTCAATGTGTTCTAATCTAATTTTGAAGGAAATATTCTCTTCAGTGAATTTTTGAAATTCCTTTTTCATCTGTCCATTTCATCTTTTTAAGGAATTTTTCTTCTTGTCTTGGGGTTATTTTTTCATCTGAATTAGTCTACTTTTAATGAGTTATTTTCTTCAGTCAGGCTGTTGACTCACTTTTCATTATTTTCTTGCATCACTCTCATTTCTCTTCCCAATTTTTCCTCTCTTACTTGATTTTTCAAAACCCTTCATGAGCTCCTCCACATCCTGTAACCAATTTATATTTCTTCTTGAAAGCCTTTGATTAAGGTATTTAGACTTTGTTGTCTTCTTCTGGTTCCATGATTTGATCCTTTTTGTCACCCCCCAAAAAGTATTCTAATGGTCTGATTGCATTTCCTATGTTCCCTCATCTTGTCAGCCAATTCCTTGACTTTTGAGCTCTTTACTATGGTAGAACTCTGCTTCCACAGTGGAGAATTGTGTCCCAAATTGCTGGGGATTTCACAAATGTTGTCAGAGTGATTAGGAGGGTGCCCTCCCTAGAGCCACCACAAGGTCTGGCTCACTTGTGTTCCTCACTCTATGACCACCACCCTAGACTGTGACTCAAATCCAAGGAGGTGAAGGCAAGAGTGATCACCCTCCAAATGGTCACTTTTACCCCTACTATCTGTAGGCCAGGAGCTCTGGAGGCAGCCACGTGGCAGCAGCTGCAGCCACAGCACCATTGCCACCTCTTACTCCAGGGACGGGGACTGATAGTGCTCTTCTCTCACCCTGGATTAACAGGGTTCCTCGTGGACATTTTACTTTGTCTTTGGTGTTTACAGGTTGAGAAGTCGGCAAACTGCCACAGGTGCTGGCGATTCATTCTCCTGAAATCTGATCAGGCCAGTCTGGTCAGGGCCACCCCATGTCTGTGCTCATGTGGAACTGTGCTTGGCTCCTAGCCTGGTGTGACAGAGACTTCCTGTCAGCCTGCCAGGCTGTCTTCAGTGGGAGATTTGTTCTTCTCTGTCATTTTATGGGTTGAATAGCTTTAAAATGTGTTTGAAGTCATATTTGACAGGTACTGGAGTTGGTATTGGGGGACCTCAAGCAAGTTCCTTCTTTTACTCTCCCTTTTGCCTCCACCCCAGTAATTTTTTTAAGAGAAGGGATACATTTGGAAATTTAGCTTATGCAAAACAAAAGATACCAATAAACATTTGAAGAAGCAAAAATTAAGAAATAAAAAAAAATAAAAGAGGGAAGTTGGAGAGAGGCACCCAGAATTTAGCCATCATAATGTCAAAGTCTTACTATGCTATGGTCTTTGAAAAAAATTCAAGATGTTTACCTAGAGAAAAGACACCTTGGAGGTAACAAATTGGTATGTTAGCTATCTGTGAGTATCTGAAGTGTTATAAATGTATTTTCTTTGACCTCCAAGAACAGAATGAAAAATAGTGAATAGAAGTTAGAAAGAGACAAATTTAGACTAGATGTAAAGAAAAATTTTCTCCCAATCAGAGCTGTCTGATAGTGTAATCATGTGCAAGTGCTTTTGGCTTCAGTGATCATAAAGGAAATACAAGTTGTTTAATGCAGTGTGAGAAGTAGAAAGTACTGTGGGAGGTAGAAGGAAAAATAAATTCTAAGATTCCTGAGAGTATTTTTTGTTTCTACAGTTTGTTTGATTATAGGAAATCTTTATTCTTGCATGGAACTAAAGACTTTGAACTTTATTCTGTATTTAATTTTTTTAAATGTGTGAGTAGGAGAAGGGAAATATAAAAATTACAGTTAAAGATAATCTTTTTTTCTCTTTTTTTTCCTTAGGAGGAAGGATTACAGAAAAAAAAATCAAAGTAATTGAAGTTGGATCAATTGAAGTCCTAGTGCAACAATTCAGAAATAAAGTGATAAGGTTTTTAAATGATATGTTTTAAATGGAAGGCATAAGAGAGAGATAAACAACATTATCCAAGATTAAATGACTAGCAGCCTGGGGAATGATGAATTTGGCAGGAGGAAGCACTGTGAAGAAACAGATGATTCAGAGGAACAACCTAGCTTTGGAGGAGAGCGTTTGCTTCCTGACATACTGAGTTTTAAGTTATAGTGCAATGGCCACCATCTAATAATGAGATGCTGTAACCAATAGCAAATCTAAAATAATTTTCAATTCTGTAGGTGATGGTAAATATGATTTTTGGTACTGTCACAGATAGTTTAAGGCTGTAATTTGAATGTATGCATGGAGTTTCTGAATTATGTTTTCATGTACAAATAGCTGTCCTCTCCATGGAGTAGAGGCTTGTGACTGGTTTATCAATATGAATAGGGTAGAATAAATGTGTATGTAAAGGTGTGAGAAGTACTTCAGCCATTTACAACTGGGAATTTTGATATAATTGTTCCCAGTTCTTTCCAATTGAAACTCATTTTATGTGCACATATGACATACATGCACAACAGTTGTGATAAATGACTGTGAAGCTAGACAGGAGAGTAATTGGTAGCCCTTACTATTCACCATGGACATTACCATTCAGTGAGGAATGAACAGAACCACAGGATGCTCAGAAAGACCAGATTCTTTAAATATCATTTGTCCTTGACTCTGAATCTTAAAATATGTCATTGTATATAAATATACACTTGGAAACTGATCAATATTATGTACTATAAGGAAACATAGATTTTAATCTTACTTTTGTCATTTTATATGTATAGGAAAAATGGTGAGGTTTTTTTTGGAATATGACAACTAGAAAAAATTTTAGGGATTGCCTAGTCCAGCCATCTCATTTTAGAAATGATGAAATGAGGGGTATCTGTAGATTAAGTGATTTGCACAAAAATTCAGAAGAACTAATAACAGAATCATCATCTAAGCCGTCGAGGTATTCTGCTTACCAATTTAGTGCTTTTTCCATTATGTCAGAAATGATTCTATAACTTTATGTCCCTTTGGACTTCATTTTTATCATCCTTAAATAGATAAGATTCCTATAGCTATAATGCAATAACATGAAATAATATCTTTGAATGCCATTTGAAAACTGTAAAGCACAATAGAAATGCAATATATTTACATTAATGTAAATAAACATAATCTGATGTCTGAAATATGTAGGTGAATTTCCAAATAAAAGTTTCTGAATCAGCTTGAAGGTAATTATGATTTTCAGCTTAATTTATACAGATCAACACAGCTTGATGGTCCCTTCTCATCTGAAAGGATTAAAAGCCTGGAATCAGTTAATTATTCCTATCATCCCAGTTTAATTGTCCAATAAAAAATATGCAACGTTTATCTATGTCATTTAATTTTATGTATCGCTTTATATAAGACCTACTTGAAATGCTATTTCTGTTTGTTGTTGCTGTTGTTTGCAATTCTATTAAAGGGAAGAGAAGATATGGAGTAATTATTCTCAGGAGAATAAGACACTTGGCTGAACTCCCTACTGTGAATGACTTTAAAATTCAAACACAGGAGATTGTTTGTTTTACTTAATTTTATTCCAAAAACAATAGAAAGTATTTCTATATTAATGACCTTAATGCAAGGCCTGGCATATAGTATACATTATATAAATGCTAGCTATCCTCATCATTAACATCATCATCATCATCAAAATGCCTTAGTCATATCGATTTTTGGTAGCTGTACAAAGGATGGATAACAGAGGTGAGAAAACAGAAATAAGGAGACCACTTAGGTGGCTATTTTTATAGACCAGATAAGACAAGAGGTCTTAAACTTGGACCATGAAGACAGGAGGGAAAAGGAAAAAAAATGAGATTTAGTGTTGAACTAGAATCCACAAGATTCAGCAATTAGTTGAATCTACAGATTGAGTTGAAATGAAGAACAGGGAATGATCTTCATGGGAAAACCTAGATACTATATACACGTTAGTGTCTTTGCTAGAATAAATCCCATAGAAAAAATTGTTGAACACCTGGGACCAGAAGAGATCATAGAAGAGGAAAGAGTGTAAAGGAGAAAAAAGCCAAAATATTGGAGTATCTCTATGCAGAGAGTTGGTGACCCTATAAAGAGGATTTAGAAAAAAATGGCAAAGGTAGAAAAGGAAAACAAAATCAATTAAGAGAAAGAGCATAAGGAAACCACAAGAGTAAACAAAGTCTTGAGGGAAATATTCAAGAATATCAAATGCTCTTCAGGGGAACCTGCAGCCTTGAGGCCACATGCAGCCCTCTAAGTCCTCAACTGAGGCCCTGTGACTGAATCTGAACTTCATAGAACAAATCCCCTTAATAAAAGGATTTGTTCTGTAAAACTTGGACTAAGTTGAAACATCATAACCAAGGATCCAGAAGGCCACACACATTGGGCCACAAGGTCACAGGTTCCCTACCCCTACATATTTCAAGAAAACTGAGACCCAGGATCTGAGCCCTTTTAGAAAGGATAGAGATGGTTTGGTGAACTTTAGAACCTTTCACCAATATCTAGGTGATATGACTTATGTGTAATAGAGTATAAAACCTCAAAGAAGTTACTGGTAAGCGTATGAGAAGAAGAATCTTAAAGCTATAGTGAGGAGCAAGAAACTTGTCTACTGGGGCTCCTTGTTTATTGGGTATGATGCTACTATGAGGGGAAGTGCACTTAATATTAGATCAGATGACCACAGGTCTCCTCTCTTAGGAGAGAAGTCAGGTTTCCATGAATACAAAGAACTAAAAGGAGCATAAGAGTAAGAGGTCTACTGAGAAGACCAGTTTATTTTTTATTTTGCTTTATTTTTAATGTACAACAATTAAATGGAGACGTACATGTAGAATAATGGAAGATGAAGGAGACATGGAAAGGAACCCAGAAAAACCTAAGACATGTGAGGGGGTGGGAAGCAATAAATCAAGGAAGGAACTTGCGAATTGTCAGTCTTCCCAGAGTTCCAAATCACAGGTCTTTTATGAGAAGTCACAAGCCAGTATATTTTCACATCATTCACAGTGGTACCTGCATTGCTGATTGAAGGGTTAAGACATTATTATGAATCCTGGTCAGATCATCTGCAGTTAATGAACAAAGAACTGCTTACATGTACCATGTATATGCACTATGTGATCAGAATATGTACTGTGTATATGGACTATATGCTCAGAACATGTACTTTACAACTCTTTGGAACTAGCCATTCCAGGAATTAAGCTTTCTGGATGGACTCAGTATCTGCCCAGAAGTTTGCAAACATCACATAGCTTGTTGGCTACGTACCTTTGTTGTTTACTTTCTCTATAGGAATCCCCTATGAGTCTCTACCTCTTTGGAATCTCACCCATGGAGAAGATGCTCTGCCTGCGGCCTTCCCATTTGGGACTCAACAGTTGAATTTCAGGATTCCCCAGCCACATGGATAAATATTGGTGCTCCCCCTTTCCCCCCGAACTGGTGATGTTTTCTTTACTCTCTCCTTTTACTATTTTCTATGTGGAATTTCCTGTTCCTGTAGAACTACATTTCGTGTTCTATTATTTATTGTCTACTTCTAGAAAAACTACTTCTGTCCTGCTCTTTAATAAAAAAAAATCTGCTATTCTTCTGGTTTGAGAAGTGTTCATTTTATGTGAATCAATCCTTCTGAATCTTAACCTGACACTGATTTAATTATCATTTTGTGAGGAAAGATGTGTCAGGGCAGGGCATTTAGTGAAAGAGAGTTGTACATCTTTCTGAAGAAAAGATGACAAATCCCTGATCCTGCCTGATATTCAAAGGCAGGATTTGATTATTGAGGGGACTGAACTGAGTCCTGGAAATGGACCTTCAATCATCCATCATTCAGAGTGATTTTACTGCGAAGCTCCATCCTATGTAAAGTTTGTACTGCTTGTATCTAATTAATATTTGAAATACTCATTCTTAGCTCCTGGAGCCAAGTGTTGAGGTTTGGGGTGAGGGCTAAGTGAAAAAAATAACCAGATTTGAATAAAAAATTAACAGACGATAACTGCTTGACCAGACTCCTGGAATATTTGTCTATGGAAAAATGTCTCTTATAGATCTCATTTGAGTAAAATGTATTGTGCAGGCAAGCCTTCCCTACTCCTTACCTCCGTATAATTTGTGAAGATGGGTGGGGGTTAGGTGGTATACATATGCACACAGTGAAGCTATGAGTGCAGATTTTTTTTTCATACACTGTCATATTTTTTTTCCTTAACTAGTGTTCTTTGTTACATGAGAAGAGTAGGATGAAATAGGGTGAAAGAAGTCAAGGGTATCCAGAAATGACTGTGATGTTGGGAATAATAATAAATTTTGTGGATGCTAAGGAGAAATGATTTCTTTAAATGTGTATAATTTCATATTCACACACTATGTCTCTTTATATCTCTTTTGAAATTAATTCTAAAACACAAGTTTGCTGTCCCTCAACATATCAGTGAATGAAACTAGTCACTTGTCTTATTTACCATCATTTTTCTCTAGTATAATTAGTTGTTGATTGTGATTGCATCATTATTATTATTTTTCCTAATTAACAAATTTAATAGCATTACATCAATTAGATGTGTGTTAGGTACATTTCAAGGTCTATGCTGTTCAAACACTATTTTGCTTAATAAAGCAAACGCTCTGACATGGATTTTTTCTCTTAAATAGCTATTAAAAGCAGTTTAATTAAGAAGGGAAGCAGAAAATAAAACACAAAATATCAGAATGTTGGAGATTAATTACATTATAATTAAATGTTTTTTATAACATTTTTAGCAATAAAATATTATATACCATCTAGATTTATTCTAAACCTACAATATTCACTGTCTGATTTAAAAGGATTTTCATTCTATTTAAAATAGTTATTGAAATATAAGTTTGCACATGTATATATGTGCATATATACACACATGTGCATTTACAAAAATATTTAGATGTGCATATACACATACACATATATATGTATATTTTAGCCTTTCAGAATTAAAGTCTGTTGTTTTATTTCAACATCTTTTAGTTGCTGTAAAGTCTAAAACTTAACAATTCCTCTACATTTCTGCTTGTTTTTTTAGTCTGTAGTTTTAAAAATATTTAACTCAAACATTTCTAGTGAGATACAGATACACACACACATCCTTCCCTCCTGTTTCCAGAGGGCACAATAAACTCATCATTTCCCTTCTTCTGATGGATGGACATATTCTACATCTTTATGAAAAAACATGGAAGGTACTTTGTAAACACTTAAAAAGAGTTTAATTAAAGTGATAGCTTTCATCAAAATAAATGATTTGTTAAGAATAGCATTTTTGCCTTCATACGGTATGCTTCTAAGCATTAAAAATTAAATATGGAGCACACATATGCTATATTATATTTCCCATGATACATAATACATCCTCTAAATCAGTGTTCCTCAACATTCCAAATGCTAGGGCCCTTTAATAGTCTTATGTGGGCATATCTGCATGTGGGTTCACCACCTGGAGACAGATAGAGAAGTTTCCTAAGACCATCCGAAATATGTGTTTTGTGATGGTCTTAGGCGACCCCTCTGACCCCTGTAAAATGGTCGTTCAACCCCAAAGGAATTGTGACCCACAGGATGAGAACCACTGCTCTAAATAGTAATGATACAGTTGTCTTTCCCTAGAAAATATTTTTAATATTTCTCCTACTTTCAGATAACTCACAGGAATACGGAAGCTTAGATGTGGTGGGTATTACCTGATGGAGAAGCCAGCCTATTTTTGAGGTTGGTGGAGGCTCATAGTGGGTGGCTCTTGAAGGTTCAGAAGGCACCTAGCACTGGAGGTTAGCGGAAGGGAGGAGCAATGCTGGGGCGAGTGAGGGCTCTCTGTGCCCTAGTTTGGCAAAGCCTCAACTGATGTTCCTCAGATAGGCAGCCTAGAGAGAGGCCGGTGAGCCTCTGATCCCTACGCAGCCACACTGGGGTCAGAAACTCTTGGAATTTAGGTTCAAGCTCTGATATAGGTAGTAGCATTCAGAGGCCGGTGCTTCCTGTCTGGGATTCCTTGGCCTCCCTTCTGTATAATCTCATACAGCTCCCATTAGACCTGGTGGTGGCCAGCCAATGGCGTCTGCCCTTGAGGACCTAAGGAAAGACCTAGAAGAAGTGAAAGAGTTGTTGGAAAAGCCCAGAAGGAAAAAAGCACGTGATACCCCAACAGCAGAAAAGACCTTGTAGAAGAAAGAAATAAAGCACAAGACAAAGGATAAGGGACAGGAGAGAGGGAAAAACAATGATAATGAGAAACCAGCAGCTGTGCTTAACAGCATTTCAGTTAGCTACCCATTGAAAATCAACATTTATGGATGAGATCAGACAGATAAGTATGTGAAAATCTACATCAGCTTAAATGGGGTTGATCAAATTCCCACAGAGAATGCACAGATGCATTTCATGGAGAGGTCATTTGAAGGTCTTGTAAATAACTTTAATGGGAAAAAGTGCTCTGTGACAGTAACAATATCTTGCATTCCATCTCTCTAGAAAGGTAGTTTAAGAAAGATCAAGACTGATAAAGTTCTTGTATTGTGCAAAAAGAAGCAGGAACAGCAATTGGGTTTCCTGACCCAGGTGGAGAAAGAATGCAGAGAGAAGGAAAAATTTTACTTTGATAAGGAACAGATCCTAGTGGCTGATGAATGTTTGGAAGAAAACTTATGAAGATGGAGATGATGAAATGCAGAGAACTATTAATAAAGTCTGGGTAGAGTCAAGAGAGAAACAAGCCGAAGAAGAGACTGAATTTTGAAACAAAAAAGGCCTTTCAGCCACCATTGTGGAAATATCCTTTCCAATAAGAGATTGTTGCTGAGCTTCATAGATGAATTTGAGAAGTAGATTGTTTACACATCCTTCTTCTTAGAGTAAGAATGTGAACTCTTTCCATTTCATGCTGGAGGATTCATTTAAAATAAAAGATACTTATGTTAAAACACTTCTTTCAGGGAAGTCTTGGTGCCTGGGTTTTTGTGTGCAAAGAAGGGTCAATTTTTCTTCACTTCAATGTCATCAAAAAAGTATTGCTAATTAAAAATATATTCCTTATCTCTGGTGTTTATCTGCCCACTTAAAGGGCTTGAACCTATATTGAAGCAATATTGCTTTTCCTTCAGAATTGGCATGAACATTAAGTCATGAGTTATTCAACTGCGATATTTTAGGAGGAGTTGATATAAAACTTGAGGTGTGAGCCTGTGTTAATAGGTTGTGGTTGACCCTTGCTCTTTAAGGAACAGGGAGGGGGAATCTTCAGTTACTGTTCTAGCTGGTAAAATTAAAACTTGATTGAAATTTGAAAGATTAATTTAACCAATGTTACCAGAAGGAATATCTATAAATATTAGAGAATTATTTGAAAATGTACTAAAAATTCAAACAATTCACAACTGGGTGAGCAAACAAGCCTATAATGGTGAGAACTAATCTCAAATTCTTCCTGAATTAAATATAAAAATAAATACAACTAATAAAAGTCATTGTGAAAAAGCCTGCTGTGTACCTTCATCCTCACTTGGAGATTTTATACTATCAAATATGTATGTCTAGCCTTCAGGTCTCTTTCCTAAACTTTATACCTCTGTTACAACCTGAATGAAGTTCATCTTAATCTGAATGTGCAATAATTATCTCAAACCCATGTCCAAAATGAAGTCTGTCATGTTTCTACCCAAGACCAAATTTTCTTCTAATTTCCCTATTTTTGTTGAAGGTTCCACCATCCTTCTAGACACATAGATTATCATCTTTAAAACTATTCTCCATATTTCCCTATGCCTCATTTCCCATATCTAATCAGATGCTGTCATATTATTGATTCTACAGCCTTTTTCACATCTATTCCCTTCTCTCCACTAATATGCCTTTTGTTCTTGTTTGAGTCCTTATAAGCTCTCACCTAGAGTATTGCAATAAGTTCCTGATTGGCCTCCTTGCTGTTAGCTTTTTCTCTCTACAATTTACTGAGAAAACAGTTGCCAAATTGAGAACTCTAAAACAAAGATCTGTTCATGTCTGTATCCTATAAAAACTCTTTAATGGCTTACTATTGCCTCTACCATAAAATATAAAATCATCCACGTGACATTTAAAGAGCTCCATGGTTTTTCTCCTGTGTATCTTTCCAATCTCCTTTTAATATTATCCCCATCACAGACTTCCATCTCTAATCAAAGTGACTAGCTAGTTTTTCCCTTCACTTGGTATACAACTTCATGTCTCTTTGCCTAGGAGACAGCCAGTTACCCCCTCAAAAACTATGTCTGAAATACCCTTGCTTCTTTCTGCTTCTAAGAATCTTTAATTTCTCTCATAGTTCAGCTCAGGTACTATGTCAAACAAGAAGTTTGTGGTTTGTTTGTTTGTTTTATTAAGGATCTTTCAAGTTATTATCTTTCTTATCTTCCTAAAATTACTTTGTACAAATTGCACATTTGTTCATCAGGACACATACATTTTACCATTATAGTGAAATTTAAGGCCAATGTAATCAGTTGAAGAGGGAAGAGTTCTCCCCTGTCTTATTGAATTTAGCAGAACACAAAGCACACAACACATATTCAGTAAATTATTCAATATATATCATAGTTAATTATGAATGTGTATGCAAATTATTCCATAAAGAAATATTTAGATATAGATATATAGGATATAGGTATGTGTAACAGTGTAGGTTGTGTACATGTATACATGCATGTGCACATATACATATATATTAATTATATTACTATTATATTATGTTATGTTACATTATATATAACAAACACAATTATTTATATATGTAATTTATATATGTAATTATATATGCAATATATATTATATATTACATATATATGCTATATTACATAGTGATATTACCTTATACTAATTACATTATGTTATGTTATATATTATATTTTATATATACATTATGTTACATT